>QANX01005251.1:1105-67910 GCA_003254975.1 Ochetophila trinervis | reverse complement strand
CACAATAGACGACGGTTCATAAGGAACCGTCGTCTATAATTCACAATAGACGACGGTTTCTTATGAACCGTCGTCGATAATTCACAATAGACGACGGTTCCTTATGGACCGACGTCGATAATGCACAATAGACGACGGTTCATTTTACTAACCGTCGTCTATACTCTTCAACATATGCCACGTGTATTTTTGTCTTTTTATCAACGACGGTTGTTGAAGTAACCGTCGTCTTTGATTAACTTAAGACGACGGTTACAGTTAAAACCGTCGTTGATGTTTTTTAACCGTCGTCTTATTTTATCAACGACGGCTTTTTTTTTTAACCGACGTCTATATAAAAGTATGGCGGTGTCAATAGCTATTTTATGTAGTAGTGTATGCTTAGCTAAATTGGTTTCCTATCAAAATGATATGAACGATCTGCAATAGCTATCAGTATTAACTAAATAAGGTTGTATTGTTACAGTCACATAGTTCAACCCTTTTTTTTTTCCCCTTTCAATAGCTATTTTATGTAGTAGTGTCTTATATATTGAATTAATATGGATATGTATATATACATTCAACGTTGCAATTAATATATTCTTATATGATGAAAGTTAAGTTCACTCTCTTTCAGCCTTGTAAGTATATAATATTGGTTTCAATTTAAATTACTATGGACGCTTTATTGTTTTACTTTTATAGACAATAATTTATAATCGAGATTATATGTTATTCACTTTACCCTCAACCCTCAAATAAAAGCAGCAAAACAATAATAGAAGTAAATTATTCAATATATCAATATATATATATATATATACATATAAATAATATGCAATTCTAAACACATAATATAACAAATAATAATATATTTTAAAGAAAATATTATATATACTAGCATAATAAATTAGGAACAATACTGTGAATCAAATGTTAAATCATAAAGAAAATAATTAATTCTCTAATATGCTGGTGAAAATTGCATTATCTAACATGGTAGCTAGCAAAAGATATCTCAAGCTAAAATTAAATTGCTCATAAGCAAATTCTTCTTGCGTGATTTGTAAAACAGTCTGTTAGTGATGCTAAGCAATGGTCACCATCTTCTTCTTAGCATTTGGCATTGTATCAATATAATCTACCAACAATAAGGTACAAGAAACATATATGTATATATATACACACACATATTTAATTATAGTAGATAATAAGTACGAAGTATATTAGCAAATATGTTTACCAATATATTGAACAAAGTACCATTAGAAATATCTATATATGTACTATATAACATACCCAAAAAACAAATATCTTTTAACATGGCCTACAGTGTTAAATTCATATTGGCCTATAGCAGAAAACCTCAACAAGAAATATTACTAGAAAAATATATATTTATAGATATATAAAGATGCTTATGCACAAAACATTATATATATGTGAACATATCAATAAATATCAGTTAGTAAACAAAGTAATATACTGGCGATCATTCTTAAAATAATGAAACACATATGTATCAATATGCATGATGGTAAAGATGCATAAACTGATGATTATATAATTATACAAGCAAATTGGCATTCTTATCTCAATATCAATAATTTAGTTAATATGATATAAGCTAAAAATCAAATTGATAGAGACTAGTGCTGATAATGTATTATAAACTAACAAATATTAATAATAATACAATATTTNTCGGATCGGATTGAAAAAACGAAAACCGATCATTAATTGGATCGGATTGGTTATTTCCAAAATAGGTCGGATCGTAACCGATGCACACCCCTAATTACAATTACAGTATTCAAAGCCTCTATTTATAGGCATTTACATAGTATAAATTATAAAGAATCAATAATATAGATTATAAATGTTACACCATAAATATACATAACTGTGAAAATTACAAAGAACTTGGGGCATGGTGGAATCCACATTTATATTCATAATAAATTCTACATTTTCAAGTGGGTGTGCTTTTTTTCACTCCCCCATAATTGGGCATCTAAAAAAAAAACCCTTTAAAATTAGTTTATATTGGGCTTTCATTTGGGCCTGTTTATGACCTTCCCAGATACATATAACATAGGCCATAATGACACGAACAGACCTACTAGCCCAGGGCATTAAATACCCAAGCCCATAACCAAACCCGTATGCTTAACTGTTCGAATCCGTATGCTCAACCGTCCCTGCAGAATTCAAAGTTTTTTCTCCTTCCATTTACTTCGTAGAAAAGCAACCAGAAAAAACCCCCACCAACGCAGATCTCACTGTCACTGGAAAACACCGAATTTCGCAAAATGGCCGGGCGGTTCGGATTCTCATCGTCTGCTCCGGCAATGATGATCGTCACCAACACCCCAGCTGCAGATCTTGCTCTCACCAACCATGCCTACTGCTCGCCCTCCGATCTTCAAAACTTTGCCGTCTCTGGAAATAAGCTTTTTCTTGCTCTGATCGGAGACTCCTTCGTCCTTTCTGTATCATATCCTTTTTTTCTTTTAATATTTCCCTATTTTCTGCTTTTATTTTCGTTTTTTAGCATCTAATTATCAGAAATGCTATTAAGCACTCCTAGTTTGTAAATTTAGTCAAATTCTTTGGTTTTTTTAATTTTTTTAATTTTCTCAATGTCCATGATTCGTTGCATCTCGAGCATTTTTGACATTGATTTTGTTTTTTAGAGTGAGTGAACCAGCAAACGAAATTGGAAATGAAAATATATGCAAGAGCTATATATATATATTTTTATTTTACATCATTTTATGTTTTTGTTGTTTGTCTTAACCAAGAGAAACTGCTCACGACAGCATAAGAAGTGGACAGATTGCTCTGAATGCAATCCAACGTCGGCATGCGAAAGTTTCTACCGGTGACAATGTATCAGTGACCAGGTTATTCGATGACCTTCTTTAATTTAATTCTAATTTTTCTCTTTACTGGTCTTTGCAGTCTTTCCTGTTAAGTTTAGTTTTTCTTAGGATTTTGGATGCTAAATTAGGTACATGGTAAATTGAATTCAGGTTTATTCCCCCTGAGGATTTTAACCTGGCATTGCTCACGCTAGACTTGGAGTTTGTGAAAAAGGGTACTAAAAGTGAGCAGGTATAAGGATTTCCATTCTACTTTTATGTTCTTGTTCAGATTAACATTATGATCATTTTAAAGGAATATTAATTCCGGTTAAGACTTTAGTTATTTTTCTGTAGGTTGATGCTGTTCTACTGGCTAACCAACTTAGAAAGAGGTTTATTATATATATATATATATATATATATTGCATGGTGGTGGTGTAATTTAAACATTGTTGGAGAGTTGATAAGCACCCCATATATTCATGTAATGGCGAAAGTGGAAAACCAACATGATAGAAATATTCTTTAACTTTGATTATGATTATCATTGATATGCTGACTTCTTATAGTCCTAATGTGTTTCCTATGCTGCTTCTATCTCTTTCATATTTTTTATCTTTTCTTTCTGAGAATTATATGTATTCTTGCAACTCTGTTAAACATTCTTTGGGAATTATGACTATAAATTTTGGAAATGTGTTTCGTGTTTTAATCAGGTTATGACGGCAGGACAAAGAGTATCATTTGAATATCATGGCAATAATTATATCTTTACAGTCAATCAAGCTGCTGTAGAGGGGCAAGAAAAGTCTAATGGTATTGAAAGAGGGATGGTATCTAATGAGACATACATCGTCTTTGAAACATCGAATGCAAGTGGAATAAAGGTCAGATATTTATCTTCTCTTTTTTCCCTTCTTCTTCTTCTTTTTTATTTTATTTATTTTTTTATTTATATACTTTGGAAGGTGCATTTTTAGTTTTGAAGAGGCGAAATGTAATATATTTTAGTTATGGTAAGTTATGTTTTAGTTTTGTTTTTGAAGTAGTTGGCTTCAGGTAGTTATAGTGGCTGTCATCAGACTCTTATGTTGCACAAATAACAGATTAATGCAAATCCAAAGAGATGGAGCCTGATTGATTTTGTATGATCGCCTAATTCAAAAGGGTTAATCTGGTCCGAGTCGGATCAAAATATATGCTTACCCTACCTATTGGTAAAACATGCAGTTATGGGTCATCCAAAACATTTTAGGTGTTTGTTCCCTCTCTTAGTTTTGTTGCCTGGCCCTCTGTTGGACAGAGTTCTTATCAGTTTGACATGATTGCCACGTATATGGAGAGAAAAACACTTTTATGATTGTTATTAAAATCATATGAATATAACGTCATGTTATTTTAATGTTGTAATCTTTGTTGCCTTTGCAGATAGTTAATCAACGTGAAGCTGCAAGTAGTAACATCTTCAGGCATAAGGAGTTCAATCTTCAGTCCTTTGGAATTGGTGGCTTGAGTGCAGAATTTGCAGATATATTCCGTAGAGCTTTTGCATCTCGTGTTTTCCCTCCACATGTGACCTCTAAGTAATAAAATTAATTCTTTAAGTTATTTTGTTTCCACGCTGGTATATTTGCATACCATACCCTAAACCTGAAAGCCTTTAATTTTCAGATTGGGGATAAAGCATGTAAAGGGCATGCTACTTTATGGACCTCCTGGTACTGGAAAAACTCTTATGGCCCGCCAAATCGGAAAAATGTTAAATGGAAAGGAACCAAAGGTTTTGCTCTACTTTTCTTTTTCATCTTGAAATTTGTGTAGGCTGATACAAATTTTAAACTGCAATGGGTGTCAATGTATTTATAACCATCAGTCTGATATAAAATGCAATATATTGGAAAGAAGACTGAAACGGATTTACGGGGAAATTTTGACTTCATTTTCATGCTATCTTTGAGTTTGGTTGTGCTGTTAAGAATTTTAAAAAAAGTTAATTTTTTTTTTAAAGATCATACACTTATCATATTTGTACGTGTTTCTATTATCTGTTCACTACAAGTTTACAATCTCATAAATGAAGAATATTGAATTATAATCTTATTGTGATGCAAACAAAACAGCTAGTCTTCATTACTTAAAGGGAATGTAAAATTAGCTTTATTTTGGACATGATTGTCTTGCATTACCCATCAAGATATGTCTTAGTTGATAAGACATGCAATGCCATCTATGAACTAATTCCTCCTGAAATGATGGTACACGTGCATCAACATTTTAAACTTTTTATCTAATTTTTAATATTGATTACCAATGTTTATTTGTTTGTACTCTTTTGCTTGTTATTTTGTTTCTCTTCTGTAAATAAGGAACCTTACTTTATCATATTTTCATACACTGTATTAGTGCCATGTCAGAACAGTGATTTTATCTGAAGGAGATTGAATATGTCTGGAATGCAAATTAATTACAATTGTTTTGCTCTTAGCATTCTAGTACTTACTTATCATCTGCATTTAGGAGTGAATGATCAGCTTCTGTTTTCTATGTCTGATGAATTTTATCAGATTGTAAACGGACCTGAAGTCCTTAGTAAATATGTTGGTGAAACTGAAAAAAATGTTCGGGATCTATTTGCTGATGCCGAGAATGACCAGAGGACTCATGGTAAGAGAAATATATGAACCAAGTGTATTGAGTTAGTCTTCTGACTTCTGCTAATGCCATCATGTTCTTTTACTCTTCAGGGGACCAAAGTGAGTTGCATATTATAATCTTTGACGAAATTGATGCTATTTGTAAGGTATGTAATTTATTGTTACTTGAATTGGATTGATAGTGGCATCAAAGTGCTGCTTTTTATTACTAGTAATAAGTTTTTTTATGGATGTACATGTTGGAATGTACGATTTGTCTTCTAATACTATGTCATTGTTAACTTTGTCAAACCTGTTTGAAGAAATTTATTCTTCTCTTATGTTGTGAATTTGTGTTTTTCCAAACAGCAAGATATATTTAATACATGTTTCTTGAACTTTTATAACTTTGCAGTGTTCTCAATTGTTATTATTTGGCTAGTAGTAATGTCCTACAGAAAAAATTATAATATATATTCCTTTCCTTTTTAACTTCTACATGCTATTATTACTTTATGATTGATAAAGTCAACTCCAGCATCCATTTCTAGTGGTGGCATAGTTGCATATTATCCTGAACCATGGATAGTTCAATTTTCCATGGAATGGTGCTCACAACCTTCAGTGTGTTTTTGAGGTTATTATCTGTGCAAGTTTTCAACACAGCATGAAAATAACGCTTTCTCTAAATTTGTGAGTACAGTCAAGAGGATCGACTAGAGATGGGACGGGAGTTCATGATAGTATTGTGAACCAGCTCCTTACAAAGGTTAGTGAACTGTTACCATATTTTTCTGAATGTTACAAAATGAGTATAAATCCTTCTTCCTCCATAGTACTCTTTCTCTGTATTATTGCTTTTCCTAAGCAATGTCATCTATATGGCTAAGAGAGCACATGCTTTCCAGATAGATGGTGTAGAGTCTCTGAACAATGTTTTGCTAATTGGAATGACCAACAGAAAGGATTTGCTTGATGAAGCCCTTCTGAGGTGCTTTCTCTTTCTCTCTGCTTCTTTGTTACTTAATAATAGCTTGTTTCTATGTGGATTTATTTTATGTCTTGAGAGAATGATTAGCTTGGCAGCTAACAACATTAATGTCATGTTGGTTATAATTGGCTGAAATTTTGAATGCCTAATTAAATACTTGTTGCTTCACTAGGAACATGCAGTGACTGATGATATCTATACATGATATGTAACTTGTTTTGTGAATAAATGTGGAACGTAAGTAGTTTTGTGCAGTCTTAACCATATTAGTTTTGGTTTTATTTATTTATGTATTGAATTCTCTTGAATAACAGGTGATAAAAACTTGCTGATTGTGACAAGTAATTCCTTTAAAAAAATTCTGAATCAAAAAGCTAAAAATTGTACCTTTTCTGTTATGTAGGCCAGGACGCTTGGAGGTCCAAGTTGAGATAAGCCTTCCTGATGAAAATGGTCGCTTACAGATTCTTCAAATTCATACGAACAAGATGAAGGAGAATTCTTTTCTTGCTCCTGATGTGAACCTTCAAGAGCTTGGTATGTATTTCTTAAGGAGTTATGAGATTTACATATCTTATCTTTGATTTGGTTGAAGTAAATATTGAAGGGACCTTATCTTTAAAGTTAATTGTTACTATAAGAAATTGAATATTAAACACATGTTTGTTAGTTCAAAATTTTGAAACTCGGCAAAAAAATTGTAACCTATATAAATAATGTAAATGCTTAAAGACTTGAATACTATGTTTGCTGTTGTATTGTCAATTTCATTTTCCTCTCTAATTCCTTGAATAATCTGCCTGTCCTTTATGAATTCTATAGCTCGTACAGCTATTAGATAAGTGGAAAAATGAGAAGGGTTACTGTTGCATCGGTGAAGGTTTTGAGATTGTTTTACTAACATGCTTTCCTCTGCAGCTGCTCGTACAAAAAATTTCAGTGGTGCAGAACTTGAAGGTGTTGTAAAAAGTGCAGTATCATTTGCTTTAAATAGACAACTAAGTATGGATGATCTTACCAAGCCAGTGGATGAAGAGAGTATTAAAGTGACTATGGATGACTTTCTGAATGCACTTCACGATGTTGTTCCTGCATTTGGAGCCTCAACTGATGATCTTGAACGATGCAGGTACTGGTTTTAGTAGAACTCTTCAGGAAGGGAAAATTTTGGTAACTTTAATCTAGTTAAACTAGGCTAGTTTACTATACTAGATTAGCTTCGCAAGGTACTACTCTTTGTTACCTTGATATGAATCTTGGCTTTGCTTTTGAGTGTTCAATAGTTTGGATATTTAAGCCCTAAGAAATCTGTGTCATATACTTTATGACAAATTTTGTTACTTTAAACTAGTGGAGGTTCTGACATACATAGTAGAATCACTTCATAACATGTTAAGCTTTTGAGACCAATGGTAAGTTAACATGGTAATAAAGCCTTGTTGTTTGTTTGTTATTGTGTTTGAGTCCTATTCTATGTTTTAATAATTTCTTGTGCTAAACATGAGAGGCCTGCATTCATTTCTAGTTATTGGGTGGACCAACGTGTGACACTAAGTGTTTGTGTTTGTTGTGTTCGCTTGATATGCATAATAAAGCGCATTCCACAGCAGGTTAGATTTTTGAGATTGATGGCTACTTACACAAATGATGCCATAAGTAATTTGGGAGTAAAAAATTTATTATATATATTTTTGATACATGAGGGGAGGTGGTAAGTTTCTCTTAACAGTGCATTGTACAAATTAAAGATGTGCCAAAAGCTCCTTTCTCCAGCACTCTTTTTTTTTTTCTTTTTTCCCCCTCTTATTCTACTAGAGGTGTTGAAGGAAACATGTTGCAGATGTTATGCTATTTTCTTTTTAGCCATGTTTATGCCATATGACTTGATTTGTAGGCTAAATGGCATGGTGGAATGTGGTGGTCGACATAAACACATTTATCAAAGAGCTTTGCTACTTGTGGAGCAAGTTAAAGTGAGCAAAGGAAGTCCACTTGTTACAAGCCTTTTGGAAGGCCCTAGTGGCAGGTAAATACATGGCACCATACAAGCATATGTACATACATAATAAATACACACATATCTATAGAAGTGTAAAACAGGTTGGGCCAAGCCAACATAGACACAAGCTGTGCCTAGCCTTGAAACAGGTGTATGGGCTACACATGACATGAATACATGAAACAGTACACAACCTACTCAAATAAATTTCTATATTTATTCACGTATATTCTTCATTACTTTGTTAATTTTTAAGTTAACAAATATGATACTTTCCTAGATTTATATTTATTTAAGATTTGATTATCATTTTTTGTTTGTGTAGGTGTTTTTGTTTGAAATTTTTGTAATTAATTAATGAAGAAATTTTCTCTCTTATTTAAGTACTCGTTGCCTAATAGTAATAAAATAAATTATTTTAGAAAGTTTAATTTATTAATTGTGTTTAGTTTTTATAGTGTGATAAATTTATTAAAATAAATAATCAAGTATATTAGACACAAAACTTGCCAACATGAGCTCGACAATGAAAAATACACGTTTTGACACAAGCGAAACACGAGAAATAAATGGGCCGACATACATACACATGAATGAATGGCCTTATTATTAAATGAGTTGGGCTAAGATGAAACAACCCATTTACACCTCTACATATATTCATATTTTATACATTTGTGCATTCATACATTTATACATATACAATGGGTCTCTTATGAGCTTGACCTTGAAATATGAATTGACCTGATAAGAGACCAACTGCTATACAGTTTTGATCTCTTAAAATATAATGGGAGACATAATAAGTTGACAAGTGCAAAGGGTTGCTACATACATAAGTAGGGTTTTCGTTTTAAATTATTATTAAGGCACATTCATAGCACTTGCCACATTGCCATGTCTTCCATTATAATTTGGGAAATAGTTCCAATGAGACAGTTCACTATATATATGCTCTTACATATACACAGATATACAAAATCATATTTACATATGTACAATTATAAATATCTGTGTATATGATTATGTATGTACTTTACGTATTTATAAAATTGTGTTTGTCAATTGTAAACATTCTGAACCTTACCCATCTTGGACAGTGGTAAAACTGCATTAGCAGCTACTGTTGGCATTGACAGTGACTTTCCCTATGTTAAGATAGTAAGTTCTTATCTCATTTGTTTTGTAATATGTTTTGCATGCATATTCTTTTTATGAATATTTAATCTATTTCTCCTGTATCTTTCATTTATATCTATGAAAAAAAAAATTCACTTTATCGTGTATAGGTCTCGGCTGAGACAATGATTGGTCTCCATGAGGGCACCAAATGTGCACATATCGTCAAGGTTTGTCAGTGGCTTTATTTTTTGCCTTTTTAATGCATCTAAGAAATTTTAGTATACTGAGAAGCACTGGTTGTGCTCTATGCTGGATAAGTTTCATTTAATTATCTCAAACACTTCATCAATTATGAACTGCTTTTAAGCAAACTGGTAATTTGACTAATATGTAGTTTGGTTTCTGTGAAAACTACCATAAGCTTAATATACATGGTTAGGCGTACCTCCTAATAGCTTAAGCCTTAGGAATGAGTGCCAACTTGGTACAAAAGCTTGATTACCATTAACGTCTTGTTCAAATCTTAGTAAATTTTATTTGTGTTAATTATTGTGTAAGGCCAATGTCTATCTCTAATGATGAGTGGGCCTACATGTGAGATGCTCTATTACTATTAGGTAAATTTGCTATGCATAGTTGGGCCCGCTTTCCAACTTGGAATTAGTCGTGATTTAGCAATTCCAAAGCCTTATTACTAGTGAACTTCTGAAGCCTTATGAAATATATTTTTAATTTTTTTTAATCTCCGCTTTTAAAGGTTTTTGAAGATGCATACAAGTCGCCACTGAGCATAATTATCCTTGATGATATTGAAAGGTAATTATAGCAAATCTGGTCTTAATGAAGAAGCCTCCTGTTTGTTTCTTCCCCTACTACAAATATTAATTTGTTCGTATTTTTTATTTATTTGTTTTTTAATTGTTGTTGCAGGTTACTGGAGTATGTTGCTATTGGACCTCGTTTCTCAAATTTGATTTCTCAGACACTTCTGGTCCTGCTTAAGCGGCTTCCTCCTAAGGTTTTTAATTTATCTCTTCATTGGCAAAATTAGAGTTTGACTTGCCTTGAAGCATTATTTTCTTTTTATTTTCAATAGAATTTGGTGTTCTGCAAAAGGTGTGTTTTTTTTCAGATATAAATAATAGTGGATCAACAGCATTGTTGGTTTGTTGTTTTTCTTTATCTTTGATACTTAATATCCAGAATGTGTCAGGTGATACAGACTACAGTAGCCTGCATAAAATATGATGATATTTGGACCTCTCCCTCTTTCTCATTTCTCAAATCTCTGGATATGCATTGATCTTTCTATCTCACCTTATTTTAGGGGAAAAAGCTTCTGGTTATTGGAACAACAAGTGAAGTGAGTTTCTTGGATTCAGTTGGTCTTTGTGATGCTTTCTCTGTCACTTACCATGTTCCCACATTAAGGACTGAAGATGCAAAGAAGGTAACTATAATTGTTGCCATTTTGGACTTGTCTTATATAACTAGTAATTTTCCATTTTTCTAACGTTAAAAATTTGTTTAGGCTACTTTTATTATTGGGTGTTGCTGATGGTGCAGATCAGTGTCTGGTTCGGTTAATATGAACTTTATATTTAATTCTGTGTATGCTTTAAAAAGTAGTTATTAGTACTTACTAATTGGTCTATAATTTGTTATAAACTCAGGAATGCAATCCATATTATTGTCTCAGTTTTAGGCATTACAGTGTGAATGCATATACTCTTCAGAATGATGATTAGGGATTCTTGCTGTGTTATTTTTTGGATAGACATTATCTATTAAAATTACAATCCAAAAGGACAGTGAGGTATCATGACTGAAAGATCGTTTATATTTCCAATAATTTGTTTCTTCATTTTCAAAGCTGGCAAAGTAAGTTAGTTTACTTCAATGAATAATCTGATCATGTCTATGCTAAAACTTTGTTTGGAAATATCAGCTGCTTTGGGATGTCATAATTTACTTTTTCCTTCTATTTCCTGCACTAAATAGTTTATCAAGATTTTTTCATAGAAAATTATTTGATGCAAAATTTTATTTTAAGCTGTTGATGTATATTAATAATATGTTCTGCTCATTTTCAATGCAGGTGCTTGAACAACTGAATGTATTTGCTAATGAAGACATTGATGCAGCTGCTGAGGCACTGAATGATGTAAGTTTATACTCAAATAAGGTTTATGTTTTATATTTGGGTTTCCTAATGCCCATCAGTTACTATGGAGAACAGAAAATTATAAAATATCCACCTCTATGCTTTACATGGTATTTTAGTAGGGAAATAGGTAATAGCAAAAAGATCAATTGCTTTGATACTTATTGTTTATGCTCAATTTTCTTCCTAGATGCCCATCAAGAAGCTCTATATGTTGATCGAGATGGCAGCTCAGGGCGAGACAGGCGGATCTGCTGAAGCCATCTACTCTGGTAGAGAAAAAATTAAAATTGCTCACTTTTACGACTGCCTTCAGGATGTTGTCCGGTATTAATTAGTAGGCATGTTTAGGAGTTGAAAACCACAGATATAGTAGTGTTATTTGAATTCTATCTTATCAGATTCTTATGTATCCATATAGAATCTCCCCACAATTATTTTTCCTTGGTTTTCCCTTTAGCTGTTTAAGTATTGGCATCAAATTTTGATTTTTCTTAATGGTTGAGGACTTGTGTTGGGCGATTGGAAGGTTAGATTCTGTGTCACCTTAATTCCTCAAGATTGTATGTAGTTTTGAAGTCAAACTGCTTTGGCCTTGTTTGCTCGAGGTGTTTTTTAGGAAAAGGTGCTGGCAATATTTTGTCGGTGATATTTGTATTTTATTTTGTCACTTCCGGTATTGATTTCCAAATCTTTGATTTATAAAGTCCAGTGCATCTTCTTTTAAATCTAGTCTAGTGTTTGAGATTTGAGGCAGGTAATGCGCGCACTATTATCAGAATTTTACGTGAATTTCATGTTCTCGATCTCAAACCGCTTAAAATAAGGGTAAAAGGCTGTTAGTCCTCTTGGAAAGTATGGAGAAGTCAATTTTGATTATTTACAACTATTGAATTATTTGTCACATTAAATTAATCATGTTAAATATATTTAATTCATTAAATAATTCAGTTTATTTATATCTTCAAATTAAAAGCTTCTCAAATACCGTTCTATATATATATATATATCGAGAAATGAACCCCTCGTATGGTCCCTAATTAGGTTCAGACTTGCACAATGTGAGATTTAATTCTTTGCCTTCTTCATCAGTCTAAATTTCTTAACATAGTTAGAACATCCTAATTATCTTTTTTTTTTTTTTTTGATAAATTAGAACATCCTAATTGTCGATGTACAAGTAATTTACAGATTACATAAAAATAATAGATTTACAAAATAAAAGGCAAAGTAGGAGATTCAACAAATTATTAAAATAAATTACAAATTAATAACTCTTGTATGAGATATGTACAAGAAAACTGACATTTGCACATCCCAATAAAATTTTTATGGGTTAGGAATTACAATAGAACGGTAGTATATGCTTTTCTATTCACATTTATTTATGAATCCTCTTGTGAATAAGAATCCTCTTATGAATAAGAATGCATATATATAAATATATGTTTATATTATAAAACTATTAAATTATGTCACATTAAATCGATCATATTAAATATATTTAATTCATTAAATAATTTCAGTTCATTTATGCCTTCAAATTAAAAGCTTCTCAAACCGTTATATATATATATTGAGAAAAATGAACCCCTCATATGGTCCTAATTGGTTAATTAGGTTCAGACTTGCACAATGTGAGATTTAAATCTTTTCCGTCTTCATCAGTCTAAATTTCTTAACAGAATTAAAACATCCTAATTATCGATGTACAAGTAATTTACAAATTACATAAATATAATTGATTTACAAAATAAAGGCAAAGTAGGCGATTCAACAAATTATTAAAATAAATTACAAAACAATAATACTCTTTTATGAGACATGTACAAGAAAACTGACATATTTGCACATCCCAATAAATCTTTTTGGGTGAGGGTGGAGAAGAATTACAATAGAAGAGTAGTATAAGCTTTTCTATTCACATTTATTTAATGAATTGTCCTGTGAATAAGAATGCATACACACACACACACACACACACATATATATATATATGTTTCTTAAGAGGGTATGTTTATCTTTGCGTGATAGTTCAATTATGATAGATACTCTATGATGGCCCTTTCTTCAACCTGATGGTTTTCAAATAGAAAATTTAACTTTCTGAAAAATGAAAGATCCACCACGTAAGCATATATCATTCTCTGCCTTGGTATAAGAATATATTCAGAGTACAGAATAGGACACTTCCCATAGCTTCTAGCAAATTCCCCACCTCAACAATCCATGAAACAAGTCCAAACACAAAATTCAGCTCTCTCTGATATCTAACTGATCAAATTAACCTAACAAAATTCAATTTCAAATAAAGGAGAAACCTGTAATTCATTTTGCTTATCCTAAAAACTTAATTATTCAATCCTAACACAAAGCTCTCACTATGCTTTTGGGAGCAAGAATCAGCATCCAAGCATTACATTTCATTTCAATACCCACAGAAGTTGACAATTATATACATATATCTACAAGACGACCAATGCACATAAACTAACAGTGATTCAAAAAAAATAAAACAAACTAATTTCAAGCAGGCTGGAAATGGATATCTTCTGTGTCAAGAAATTGTTTTTTTTTTGTCAAATTCACATCCAATTCTAACCTAAACGGTGAAATTGGGGGAAAAAAAAAAAAAAAAACTTTCCCATATTCAAGAAAAATCCTAATTGAAGGAAAAAGAAAAGAAAACCGTAATTTCACCGCGAAAAAAGACGGTGTTTTCAATCGTACTTTTCTCTCCAGGAATAGACGAGAAAGAAAACCCAGGAGAGACCCAATAGAACGTCGCCAACTGTCTGCCTGAGCCAATCCCAAGCGAGGTCCTCAACCCTCCGCTCGAAGACAAACCTCCAGAGAGCCAAGAACACGTAGAGGACCGTACAGCCCTTGGCGAAGAAGCTCTGGAAGTCCCCGTCCTTGACGAAGGCGACCATGAAAAGGAGGAGGCCGATCGCAAAAAGGAGCATCCCCGAGAACGAATCGGAGGTCCGAATCAGGAGCTGGTCATGCGGCGTGGACCCCAGCAGCTTCACGGCGATCTCGTTTCCATGGCCAAAGGCATAGATTTCCTTCATGTAGAACATCATCAGGGCCCCACAGGTAATGGCGATCAGCGAGTGGAGGATGCAGATCACGAAGAAAGCCGACGACGATCCCATCGATCGGACGGCTCAGGGTGGCCCTCTCACAGTTCCCTCACTGTAGGCATGGTCTCGTCGGCCCGTGGTAAATAAAACCCTAAAAGCTAAATAAACCTCTCCCTCACACTTCTCACTTCTCAGAGGACCTTTAACAAGACGACGATGCGAAAACAGCAGGAGCTCTGGTAATTCATTTTTCTTTTCTCATAATAATTTCCGAATTTTTAGTTTCTATTTATTATTTTATTATTATTATTTTTATAGAGGGAGTCTGCCTGCCAATATTGGGAGAGAAAGAGTGAGAGGGTTTGACAAATACGGTAAGATTCAGGATAAGGATCCAGTGGGACCCAAGCATGGTCAGAAATAAGACAGGCTCCCTGAAGACTGACACGTGGCATATTTCTAATTGTGCCGACGGATTCGGCTTGTCAATATTCAAACAAATTAAATAATATTTTTGATAAAATAGGTCGACCGCCGACGTAAGGGTCAATACATGATAATTCGGATTCGGTGCTTTTAATCATCAAAAAAGAAAAAGAAAAGATTCGGTGCCTTTTTTTTTTTTTCTTTTTTTAAAAATGATAAAAATTATTATGATGAAAAAGGATAAGAACAGCAGTCAGATGATAGCTTATATTTACATGGAGTAATGAACAAGAAGAGACATATTTTTATTAAGTTGTTACAACTAAAAATATAATTGAACTGTGATGTATAGAATCGCTTGCTTCCAAATAAAGTATGATACAGTTTTGTTTTTTTTTGCTGTTAATAAACAGGACTTCAGTCAGCCCGTCAAAATTCAACAGAGGTCTTGGTACGAAACTCTTTAATTTTATGTAATTTTTTTTCTATATTATGTAATTTTTTTTATAATGTGTAATTTTTTACTATAATATGTAATTTTTTCTATATCATATAATTTTTTTTCTATAATATATAATTTTATTTCTATATCATATAATTTTTTTCTATAATGTGTAAATTTTTTCATATTATATAATTTTTTTTTCATATTATATAACTTTTTAAAATCTCGTCACTTGAATTTTTCCCTAATAAAGTATATGTTATGTTATGCCATTATTAATGGACTATTAGTATAAAGATAAAAATCAACATTTTGTGGCAAAAGTATTATTTATATGTTTATTTTCCTTAATAATACCATTAAAAAGGCATTGGGGTACCGAATTTTATGTACCAAGTAGCTCATTTATGATCTTCCAAATGCATTTTGGATTATCATTTGAGGAAATGGACTGTTTTTAAACTAAGAACATAATATTACAAACTTAATTTTTTTTTTTTAGGTAGTGAGAATGAAATTCATAAAGATAATTGTTATAGGCCAGTCTGATGCTAAAAAACTTACATAGTCTCAATGGATAAGAATCTTCCTTTTTCATTTTTCCTGTCTCCATCTTTGTCCACCATTCATATACTGTCACCTCTTCTAAAATTTGTCAAATAACTAAAATACATTATGTGGATTTAAAGAATTACCTTTCAAGGTTATATGATAGTCTATATCGGATTAAAATAACTTTCATCAACTTCGTCAACTTCCAAAGAAACATATAATAGATTTATAAGATGGGAGTACCTGTAAATTTGGCGTATTGATTGTAGAAAAATACCGGCCACCAAAAGAAAGAGGTCTCGGTGATAAAACATATATTATAGTGATTGGAGAATTAAAAATAATGTATAGAACAAAGCAAAATTGACAATTCCAAAACTAGAAAATTCAGACGGAGTGGTTCCTTGTGGAAACAATACTTTATAACTCACATTGTGCAAATTTTTCATTTTCATCCCCATTAGTGGATGATTTTGAAGGTGTTATGCGTGAAGATTAGAAAAGAAAAATAAGGTTTTAAATTAATTGATTATTATACCCCTAGGATTAATGTATATAACTTTTATATTCTTATGTGCTTTGTAATGAGAGAAAAACAAGCCGTCAGAAATTAAAGAAAGAGAAAGACTTCATTGTGTGTGCTTGTGTAATTTGATATTATTTGAATTGTTTCTCTTGTTCCATTGATCCTACAGAGAATTAGAGAAAGTGCTTTAATTCCCAACAACTGGTATTAGAGTGTTGGTTGGTGAACCAAGCTTTGAAGAATTTAACTCACAGTCTAAGTAGGAACAATGGGTTCAAAGAAGAATGCTTTGAAGGTCGAGAACTTCAATGGTACGAATTTTGGATTCTGAAGAATGCAGATGGAATACTACATGTACTATAAAGATTTGTAATTGTAGTTGGGTGAGAAGCAGGAGGCGATAAAGCAAGAAAAATATGACTTACTAGATCGCAAAACCCTTGTTGCAATTAGGCTAACCTTGTCGAAATTGGTAGCCTTCAATATTAAATCGAATACCACAACAACGACTCTCATGGCCGCCTTATCAATATGTATGTACGGGCTACAGCTAATAAGGTACACTTAATTAAGAAGTTTAATTTGAAAATGCATGAATACATAAACTTTAAGGAACAATTGAACAAATTTAATGATATTATAGATTAGTTGAATTCTGTTGATATTAAATTTGATGATGAAATTAAAGTTTTTGTTGATTCTTAGTCAATTATTCGAGCATTGGAAAAGTACGGTTATTTCAATTAGTGGTTCCTTTGGGAAATCAAAATTGATGTTTTAAGAAGTAATTTACATATTCATGACAGAAGATATCATGATGTGTGAAGAAGGTCTTTCCAGTTTAGGGTCAGCTTTAAACATGGAAAGCAGAGGCAGAAAGAATAATAGATATAGTCAGGGTAGATCAAAGTCAAGGTTCAGCGGGTCTAAGTCCAAAAATCCTAGGAACAACAACAATTAACATAATCAAAGAAAAGACATTGAATGCTGGAATTGCAAAAAGCATGTATGCTTTTAGAATCAGTACAAGAGACAATGATAGAAAACAAAAGCGAACGTTGTTTCAGAAGAGTCTAAGGATGCTCTTATTTGTCTTTTAAAAAGCAAGACAAAATCGTGGGTGTTAGATTCGAAAGCATAGTTTCATGCTACCTCAAGTAGAGAATTACTTGAGAACTATATCTCAGGTAATTTGGAAAAAGTATATCTTGAAGATGACCACGTATGAGACGTTGTAGGCAACAATGAAGTACATATCAAGCTAAACGAATCTGTATGGAGGCTGAACAATGTGGGGCATGTAACTAACTTGTGGAAGAATATGATTTTCATTGGCCAACTAGCCAAGGAAGGTTGTGTGCCAAATTTTGCCGATGATACTTGGAAGATTTCCAAATGAGCAATGACAATTGCTTGAGGTAAAAAGAATGATTCTTTTTACTTAACTATAGATGATTACGATTTTCATGCATTTGCAGAAAACAAAGAAGATTCCAATCTTTGGCATCAAAGGCTTGACCACATGAGTGGCATGGGGCTAGAAATCATGCACTCAAATGGGAAGCTACCCAGATTGAACTCAATTGAGATTGACATGTAAGAACTATGCATTTTGGGGAATAGAAAAAAGTTAGCTTCAAGAAAATAGATTGAACTCTAAAGAAAGAAAAACTTTAGTTAGTTAACATAGATATTTGGGGTGCCAACTTCAGTTCTTCAATGGGTAGAAAGTCATATTTCATTACTTTTATTGATGACCATTCGAAAAAGGTAAGTATACTTCATGAGACAAAAATTTGAAGTTTTTGTTATTGGAAGGTAATGGTGGAGAATGAGAAAGGTTTGAAAATCAAAAAGCTAAGATCCGATAATGGTGGATAGTATGAAGATACTGAGTTCAAGAGGCTCTACTATGAGAATGAAATTAAATTGCAGAGGAATGTGCCAGGAAACTTCAACAGAATGGTACAACAGATTGAATGAACATAACATTGACTGAAAGGGCCAGAAACACGCAGTTACATGCAGGTCTTCCAAAGTCATTTTAGGCAAAGGCAGTCAACACTGCATCTTACTTTATCAATCTTGGACCATTAGTATCATTGGAGCATAGAATACTAGAATAAGTATTGAATGGGAAAAAGGTGAGTCTTTCTCATTTGAATGTATTTGGTGTGTCTTCGTTATGCATATTCATGATCAAGCTAGAAAAAAATTAGATTCTAAATCACTAAAGTGTACTTTTATATGTTATGGTGTTACTTATGAATTCTAGGATGGTCAGAATAAAAAAGTCATTAGGAGTATAAATGTAGTTTTTAATGAGAAGGTTATTTATAAAGATAGAAATGTTGTACAACCCACTAGTTTGGTACAACCTGAACATGTTTACTTTGAGTCAGATGATGTTCCAGATATATTTTGGCAGATATAACATGTCTAACTTCTCAACTTGACGAGAATAATTTACAGGAGTTTAAATTGCCACTAGAACCAAATCCAGTGAGGATATTTAGTCGATCACATGTACCAAACAATAAATATTTGAACCATTTATTACTTACAAATGAAGGTGAACCTGAATGATATGATGAGGCACGTCAGGTTAAGGATGCAAGAAAGTAAGAGCTTGCAATAAATGAAGAGATGATGTCTTTATTACATAAACGGACTTGGCAGCTAACCAAGTTACCAATGGGAAAGAAAGCTTTACATAACAAATGGGTCTACCAAGTCAAGGAAGAACATGATGGCTCCAAGGGATATAAGGTCATGTTAGTGATAAAAGGCTTTCATCAGTTTGAAAGAATTGACTACACAGACATATTCTCTCTAGTTGTGAAATTGACTACCATTCGATCAATTCTGAGTATTATAGCATCAAAGGATTTACTTCTAGGGTAGCTAGATGTGAAATCAATTTTTCTCCATGGTGATCTAGAAGAAAGGAATTACATGCAATAGCCAGAGGATTTTGTAGAAAAAGGAAAGGAGAATCTAGTGGGTAAACTAAAGAAAAGCTTATATGGTCTGAAACAAGCCTTGAAACAGTAAAACAAAAAGTTTGATGTTTCATGAAAAATACTGGTTACTGTAGATGCAATGCTTATCGATGTTGTTATTTCAAGAGGTCTAGTCAACCAGTTACATATCTTGTTACTGTATGTTGATGATAGGCACATAGCTAGCTAAGACATGGAAGAGATTAATAAGTTAAAAAAGCAGTTTTCAGGAAATTTGAGATGAAAGATTTGGGTATAGCAAAGAAGATATTTGAAATCAGGATTAGTAGAGACAAACATAAAGGTACTTTGCAACTTTCTCATGAGGAGTATGATCATAAGGTGTTAGAGAGATATATTATGACTAATGCTAAGCCAATTAGTTCACTTCTTGCTATTCATTTTAAGCTGACAAAAAGACAATGTCCAATAAAAACTGAGGAGAAAGACTTCATGACTAAGGTTCCTTATGCCTCAGCTATTGCTCATGCAGTTGGAGTAGTGAGCATATATATGTCAAACCCAAGCAAGCAACATTGGAAAACAATCAAGTGGACAATTAGGTACTTGCAAGGGTACTACATATAATTGTCTATGCTTTATGAGCGGTGAGTTAAATCTACAAGGGGTATGTAGATGCAAATTTTGCCAGCAATATAGAAAGCAGAAAGAGCAATACAAGCTATGCGTACTTTGGAGAATACTGCTATTAGTTAGGGCTTTTAGTTGCAGAAAATTGTTACTTTGTCAACAACTAAAGCAGAGTATGTAATAGTAACAAAAGCTAGCAAAGAGTTGATTTGGCTGCAGGGGTTGTTGGCATATTTTGGTATTAAACAAATTGTTATACACCTAACTAAGAACTCGGTATACCATGCTAGGACCAAACATATAGATGTTCATTACCACTTCATTAAATCATTTCTTGAGAATGATGTGTTAACATTTGTGAAGATACATGAAAGTAAGAATCCTACTGATATGTTGACCAAGCCGGTAACAATAGAGAAATTGGAATTGTGCGTAGACTGATGACATTTTTTGAGCGCACCATATTCATTAATCACTGAAAGAGAGATGTTTGCTTATGTTTTTCAATCTTCGAGTGTGAAATTGTTATGCTTAAATATTAAAAAAAGTAAAATAAAGTTTTATATTAAATGACTATTATACCCCATAAGTTTAATATAAATAGCTCTCAAATTCTTATGTCCTTTGTAATGAGAGAAAAATAGTCGTCCGAAATTAAAGAGAGATAGACTCCATTATTGTAACCTTCAAGTTTTTGTAGTGAATTTCTTGAGTGTGATGCGCTTTGTGGATGTAGGAATCACTTTTATCGCCAAACCACATTAAATCTCTCTTTTTATTTTAATTTTTGTGAGAACCTGTGTGTTCTTATATGATTTGATATGATCTTGCTTGTTTCTCTTGTTTCATTGATCCTAAGATCCTAAAGAGAATTAGAAAGAGTGCTTTAATTCCCAACAACTTTAATACCAATTGTTGAGGCCCTAAAAGGTTAGCCGAATAGTTAGAGTAACCGAAATCTCTTATATACCATTTAGGATCCCCAAGTTTTGCCAACTTTGTTTGCACATTTCTAATAATCACACCCTGAAACCAAAGACCACATGCTTTTTTTTTGGTACCCCTCAAACAGATAATACATTTCGTCACAATCTCATCAAGAGGTCTCCACCACGGCTATATGGATTCTTCGCATCACCATGGAGCTTCATGGCATGGCCTTCTCTATGTGGCTATTAGCATGGAGGTCATCATTGCCCCACCATCGCAATCCACCATGGAAACCCTCCACCATTTGATTCACCTTTAGATAATCTTGCGAGTACACATGGCTCTGTCTGGGTCCCAACTCTGATACCACTTGTTGAGGCTTAGGGTTTCATCCTAAAAGGTTAACCCAAAAGGAGGGAGTAAACTCAAGCTTCTTATATACAGTTTATGATCTCTGAATTTAGCCAATGTGGGACTTTGTTTGCACATCTCTAACAGAAAGAAGAAAATTAATATTTCTTAAGCATTACTGACATATTATTTGGTTGACAAGAAAGCTTAAAAAAAAACAAGAACACCAAAAGAAAATGAAAAAAAAAAAGTAAGAACAGTTAAGAACAACACTTGAGAGCTAAAAATGTAAGAAAAGTTTGAGAACAACATTTAAGAGCTAAAAGAGAAAAGAAAGCAAAAGAGAATTTTGTTTTTATTCAGAATGAAAAATGAATCATTACAATCTATTACAAAGCAATCCTATTTATACTAAATGAATACAATGGACACAAGTCTTATGATCCAAGCTTTATCGTTACACAATTGTCAATTCAATAAGTTTTAAGCTAACTAACTCATATAACATATTCAAACTATAGCTTTTAACACTTCAACTAACTTGCATTTGCAACTAAAATTGTAAGCTAACAAAACAATCTTGACAGACCAGCCAACTTTACTTCTAATTACTGCTCTAACACCCCTGCAAACAAAAAGACATTTAAGTGAAAAACTATCTTTTTTGGTTGACAATGGTGAAGTGAATTATCCATAATTGGAAACTGATTGTCAAGAATATAAAGCCCTCTCAACTAGCAACCTTCTAATTGGCAGAAACTTGAATCATACATCATAAGAAACAAAGTCAACCTTGTAAAAATATGTTAGGAACATGAATCACACTCAATTTTGATCTTAGAAAGTGAAACCTTATTGTGCCTAAAGGCTTGGTGAATATGTATGTTGCTTGTTCAAAAGGAGGCACATATCTAATTTCCAATAATCTTCTCAACACCTTTTTTCGAACAAAATGCACTTTAATCTCTATACGCTTAGTTCAAGAATGATAAACTGGATTGTAGACTAATGCAATTGCTCCATGATCATCAAACCAAACAATTGATTTGAGAAATCCAATTTAAGCTCTTTGTATAGCTCTATCAATCAACTAATTTTAGTAGTAATGTTTTCTAAAGAACAATATTCTGCAACCATTGATGGTTTATTAAAGCTCCCAAAAACTAAGTTTGGACGAAGGAAAACACAGTAAGTACTACATGATCTTTTGTCATATGTGTAGTTTGCCCAATCACTATCAATGAAACCATGAAAAACCAACTTTCTTGGATCTAGAATTTTTAAATGTAGTCCATAAAAAAATTCCTAATAAATATGTTACAAGCCTCCCAATGACTTATTTTTGGAGAATATATTTTTTTAGTAGCTTCACTAGTGTCGGCTTCAACATAGATGTCAAAGCATGCATAATATCTAGATATTGCAAATGTTGCATTTGTCCTCCAAAATAACATTAATTTGAACATAAACATGAACAAAGTTTAAGATGGCTAAATGCATATGTTGGAATAAAATCTTAGAAATGCAGAATAAGGCAAGCATAAAGTATAATTCCCTCCTCATCCATGCAATAAACTGATACAAATTTATTCAAAATTGCATATATTTTTGAAAAGCTAGAACAATATCTAATTTGTTGAATGAAGGATTGATTTCAATTACTAAGGTTTAAAAGAAATAAAAGCATGTATAGAATGGGTTTCCATGTTTAGGGTAGCACTCTTGTATTCTGAAAATCAGTTTACTATATAGTTATAATTTCCAAAATTGATTAAAGTTTCGGAGTGATTGAAATTTGATACTTGTAGTTTGAAGTGTGATTCATGGACAAGATTAAAAGTGCAAAACTCTGCATTACTTATCCTTTCATTGAAGGAAAAAAACGTAATTGATACTTAAAATTTCAACTAAATCCTAGGAAAGGTACTTGGGATTTTGAAGATTTTGGAAATATGAGTTTTTAGTTATGTGTGTTAAATTACCACTATTTTCAAAAAGCTTAAACTGTTAGAAAGTGTGTTTAGCATGTAAATCAAGCTATCTCTAACATTCCTTCTCACTTGTAGCCTACGTTAGTCTTTACAAGTGTAAAATATTTTTAATGGATGGTAGAGCTACTTGAACTTAGATGTCTAAGCTTTTAAGCTCTGATGCTATGTTACTAATCCCAAAAGCTTAAATTGTTAGTAAGTTAGTTTAGTACGTATATCAAGCTATGTCTAGCTGTGATTATATGAGATTTTTTTTGTTCCAAGCAACTCTAAAGTATCATCAGCATGGATTGAGAAGTAAGAGACTTATTCTTCAAGAATTCAAAATGGAGTTCAGAAAATGACCTTCAGCTATTGACCATGTTGAAAGAAGTACAAATGAAAGAGTAAAGAAGTGGAAGAAGATTCAATGAAGATAGGGTTATATGTGGCTTAGAACAGAGAAGAGAAAAAAATTGCACACAAATGAGGAAAATAAAAATATACTTCTCTTTGGGTAATAACACTTTAAATTCTCGAAGAAGACATAAATTTTTAAGCATTCTAAAGTGATGATCTAGTTTTCATATAAATAATTATCCTCTAAAAAGTAGGAATCAAATCGTGAATCAAAGGAGGGCTATGAAGTTGAAATTGTGGTGGATTTATTGGACATGTATCAGTGCAAGCTGATACAAAATATATAATAGAAAATGAAAAACATAAAAATCAAACAAACTATTACGATTTTTAATATCAAGAATGTTATTTGTAAAAGTAAACGAATAAAAAACAAAGAACACACAGTATTTATGAAGTTCGGCAAAAACCTACATCTTCCGCTCTAGTAGGGAGCATTTGCTATATTATTGATAAAGTGTAAAAGATTACAAGCCTAAAATCATATGCCTAACTCTCTCTACAACACAGAGAAGAAGCTACAGAGCTTTTCTCTGTAAATCTTATAGAAATCCTAAGTCTAACACACAGAGACAACAAAAGAGAAAAAGAAGAGAGATCGCAGCCTCACACAGATTCAAGAGATGGCTAAACCTAAAGAATATGAAAAATATATATAAAATAATATAAGCCACGCATAAGTCACGTCACAAACAGCACCGCATAAGCATCATCATAGCAATGGGCTAGACGTTAAACAACAGTGGGTTTAGGCTTGTAACATAAGCTAGAAAACCTATACAATACCAAACAATGCAGTATCAAGTATAACAGAAAGTTTGTGAACTAAATATAACACATACCTTTCAAGTCCCCAACAAGCTGAAGTTTTCCATCAATCCACAAAGAAAATCTATCATTGGGAAAAATCTTATGCAAAACAAGCTTAGGAATCTGTAAACACAGTAATTTTATTGAGAACATAAGTTGAAAAGAAAAAACACCTAGCTCATTATGCATACTAATAGTAGTATTTTTTGCGCAACAAGTTATTGTGAATCTTAACTGAAATATTGCTGACAAAGATATAGAAATCCTACCCTCCCGTTGCACCATGGATCCATGTAAGGAAGGTTATGAACAACTACAACTCTTTAGAATCCACTGTTGTCTCTTCATCTATGAATATGAAGAAGCAAACAGTCTCCTTGGAGTATTTACTAATGTGCCCTAGTTCGCTATTTAGATTATTGGATTGGACCGAGAAAAGCTCGGTACGATGTGTCCTCATTGATCATGTAAAACACGACTCGAGTTTCCAATTCCCAAGACTTACTGCTATATAGTTTATGCTACCATCACACCCCCACAATGTTAGGTCATCACCTTTTATATCAAATCATGTATGATTCCTAGGTTTAATTCCTTTGACAAATTTGATTCGAGCATAAACATATCAATCAAATTATATATATAAGGTACAAACAAACCTTTAAAGCACAATCAAACTAGGTAAAATAATACACCCACAGTGCACACTCATTTGACTATTTTATGTCATAAGAATCAACCTTTTGCTTCAAAGTAGTCTATCCACCAAAATTAGAACCTCCAAATTCTGTTTTCCTAGTTAAATTTTCTTCATAAATATACGTCAAGTTCTTTAGAAGTGGAGAAGGTGAGGGGACGTTTTCCATCATGGCTATGGCCTTTTCCACGGGAAGGTAACATACAATGCAAGATGAAAAAAAAAAAAAAAGATCTTGAGGAAGAATTAATCAGCATCATATCATTTGCTGCATACTTTATTATACTTGATACTATAATTTGTGCATACTATTTACCACATATTTTTTTTCTAGATATACTTCTTTAAGTAAAAAATTATATGCTTATGAAATACTGGACTAGATTATTTTAAATTTAACCAAATTTTGCTATACCAAACTTAAAATAGTTTGGTCAAATCCAATCCATTATTCCAAAAGAGAACTAATATGTAATTATAAGAATGGCTAAGTAGAACTTAGGCAGCCTTTTAATGTTTTTTCTTTTCGAACTGTGGGGTAAAGGAAGTGAAATTAATACAGGGGTGAGATTGGTGGCAAAGTGTAGCCCAAAGTAAGACGAGGAGGAGGCAAGACCATGTTTGGAATAACTCCCAGGATATATATCCACTAAAAAGAAGTTATGTTTTCAGTTTGCTCTCAAAATGTTGATGAATATTGAGGATAACTTAAAGTTGTGTTGTTGGAGGCCACACCCATATTTAAGACAAGATCAAGATCACCTTATTGCAGCACATCTTCTCCTAACACTAAAAAATTTGGTCGTTAACAACGATGCCTTTTCGTGATTGAATCTTATTTTTTAGTAACTACAGGTAATTAGTGACAAAAATGTCTCCATGACAAAATTACTACAAAACCGGATTGGTAGATTCTAATCAACTACATAAACAATGAGCCAAATAAAGCATCATAAATAAGAGAGACAAAGTTAAAACCTTCTTTTTCAACCAACAAAGTCCAGATAAACATTGCTACGAAGACGGCAGAGAGAAGCAAAGCACCTACCTTCTTTTGAGCCACTAATTTGGAGATCCAATGCAACAATTTTTCATTTTCCATTGCCATCCTCGAAAATCATGCATTGTTACGTAGTTTATGAAGTAAACCAAAGAAATTTTATAAGAACTAGAACAGCTAAAATATATAAGATTGGATGTTAATTCAGTTAAGAGTTTGTCCGGGTGACAATAGTTCATTTACCTCATCAAGTTACTTAATTGATACTGACCAAAAAACAAAAGGTTTTAATTGGTATTTTTCTTTTTAGGACAAGGACCAATAGTGTGATCTTGTCACTTGTCCAAAAAAATAATAATAATAAGTAAAAAAAAAATGAGAAATTTTGAGTGCCAATCAATGTGTACATATATGATGATAACCTAAAATAGATAATATTATTTACTTCTTTTTAATCTAATGATGTAATTAATCTATAGTGCCAACAAATCTTTTATCCAATACATCTTTGTTGAACGAATTGAATTTGATTATGCTGCAATATATATATATATATATTTTAAATTTTATCCCATTAATTTTAAGTTGATTGCAAAAAAAACAATGATTTTTATTATTGAACTTTCTTTGCAAAAACAGATGTAATTAAGAGTTCTTGCTCTCATAAAAGACTAAATATAAATTTTTATTTATTTTTATTTGATATTATGTGTTGTGGCTCGTTTCTAGTTTGGCTTTCTCCGAGCTCCATGTGTGGTTTCTGTCTCCACGTTGGTCAATCAATTTTGTTGGAGCCTGCAAGATGAGACAGACAGTCAGAAGGGCACCGGTAGGGTCATCGATGTAACCCCTCCGATGCCAAAGTCATCCATGTTTGAGAAAATGACTTCACTATTCTCTCTCACTTTACTAGGCCAAATGTACATAAAAATGGTGAAAGCAATGAGGTGTGTGTGTGGAGAAGATGTCCAAAGAGGAAAATAAAGTTTTGCCTCACAAGTCAAGAGAGGAAGTGAGCTAGAATGAGTAAAACTAGAGGGTAAAAGGAAAGAGCAGGAAGAAAATCAGGACAGGGGCGCAAATCCCAAAGGGCCAAAAATCCCTTTCCCTTACCTAACATTTTCCTTCAATAGATTCCTTCAATGGCTAGGTTGAGTGGGATCTAAACCCTACCTCACTAGATGCTGCCACCTGACACATGGGGATATTTGTATCTAAATGCAGAACCTACAATAAGGACAATATCTTCACTCTCACGGACCTTTACCCCTCCAGCCATTCATACAATTGGGCTTCTGTATGGATGGGCCTATTTGACTAGGCCTGCAATTCTTGAAGGGTGAATAAGGCCCATGGCTTGATTAGGGTAATTTGGGCTTACCCTCCCTTAAAGCCTCACATAGTGACTGTTTGGTTCCTTTAGTTTCAGGGGCTTAAAGCTCATTTAGCCCATCTAAAAGCCCTTATAACATAAGCCTCCAAAATTGATCCAGTTTCTAAGTAGGTCAATTTTGATATTTCTGACTCGGCCTATAAGCGCTAGAGCCAGGAAAAGAACCACATTCAATTCCCTCCATGATCTTAATGGGCAGTTGTTGGGAGAAAATTTCCAAGAATTTAAAATTCAAACTGAACACGCACATTTAATGACCTAACGTATTTCAACTGTTGATTTCCATCCAACAGCTAAGGCTTCCCTAACGTGATGAGTACGTTTCACACTTTTTTCAGGCTACTCTAATGACGTAATGTGGGAGAAAAATGGGTGGCATGTATCCGTTGTTTGCCACTCATTCCACCTTTTACATCCCCTTTCTGCAGAAACTTCATTTCCTTCTTTCTATGCCTCTCTTTTTCCTATTTTCTCACTCCATTTTTTCTTTGCTCGATCAAGAAAAACTCTAGGCCTTGACTTTTCTTTGTTTGTCTTGTTGTTGTCTTTTGCTGCTTAGTTTGTCTCGAGCTTTCACTACGGTACCTTTTCTTTTCCTAGTGTCACGAGCTTGCCATTTCATCAAACACTTGGTGGGCAATCTTCCTACTCTTTGAAAAGTCAAAGGTTCTCTAGATAAGTGTGGAATACTCTAGAAACCTTTGGAGAAGTCTAGCATTGTAAATTATGTAAATATCTTAGATATTTTTGTGGACAACTCTAGAAACTCAATCTCCACCGTAGAATCAAATCATTTATAGCCGTAGGATCGTTTTTCCTTGCCTATAAATAGGTGAAGGCCTCATTAGGCCAAACCATCCAAAAAACACCAAGCATTTCATGAGTTGTAAAGCTTTTCTTTCAAGCAATATACTTTCATTCTTCCAAACTCTTGTGTTCTTTCTTGCTTGCTTACCTTTCTTCTTTCTTAGTGGGCGAAAAGGCTTACTTAGTTGCAACACAAAGGGTTAGAATAGCAACTAATGCCGCACGGCTTGAAGGTTCAAAAACAAGTCCGTGACACTAGGTAGGCCCATCATTGTATCCTCGATGTTTTCCTTTGACATTCTCTGGTTTTCAACATGATTCATGCCATTCCCAGGCTAATTTTTTGGTGCTCTTTTCAGTTCTTCGATGCTCACTGTTGCCAATTCTGCAAGGACATGTTTGTCGCTGCCATCTCTGTCAGGACTTTTTAGCTCTTAAAAGCATCTCTTTTTCCTCTTGTTTGAACATGAGTCTACTTTATTTGATGCATTGCGATGCTGGGTGTGCGCTTTTCTTTTGATATATGTGCTTGATGTGTTCTAAGTATTACATTTCGTCATATCTCGTCTTTGTGGTCCATCTGAGGTCCTTTAGAATTAGGTTAACCATTAGGCACCTTCTCTGGTTGAGCCTTTTCTTTTTTCTTGATTTGATGGCTTTAAGTAGCTAGTTCTTCAAATGTGAGCTTGCTTCCATATCGACCCAAGCCTTTCAAAACTCTAGGCTTGCTTTGAGGTTAGGCTCGTCCCCAGGCAGACCAGCTTATACTATATCTATATTTACCGCAATAGATTCCTATCTAGGCTACCTTAGGTAACGAGCTAGTAAAAAGAGTGGTTTTTTTATCGGTGGTTGCTGGGAACCCAATGAAGATGGGGTGCCATCTATTCTTTGCCAATTCGGCGGCCATCAGCATCCGTGGAGCTCCTTGGCTCCCATTCTGGATGAGGCCAGTAGCTCAATAGTGAATGAAATCTATAGCTTGGACTTGTCTGAAATGGATGCCAGAGTACTTCTGGATACGGACTGACTTCGGAGTAGTACGTTCTACTACTCAGCTTTGATATGGTGTCGCCATGTTTGCTCTGTCTAACCATCATTATTTTTCTATTTTTTTTTGTCTTGCAGCTACGTAGAACCAGCCTGGGAGAAGTGGACTCGGGAAGAACTCTCCTGGATGTCTACCAAAAAGGCTGACGGACTTGAATAAGGTCCTCAAGTCAGCCAAGCTATCCTCTAGCTCATCTTCCTACTACACTGCTCGGTCACTCCCTCCGTCTCGGTCCTCACCTAGTACCCATCCCTTCATGCCTCCTAAGTTTATGAATGAGCCATTTTCAAAAGGGAAAGGAGTCTTTCGATCCTCAAAAGGAAATGAGTCACATTATGACGTTGTCGATGGGGATGCAGTTAATTCTCCCAGCCACCTTATCGGCATATTATCCTTGCTTTCTAGGAAATTCATTCGACTGAAGACAAAAGGCATGCCAACATTTCAACTTCCTCTTGGGTGATGAGGCCTTTCGCGAGACTATTTATGTAAGTGTATCCCTACTATCACTCTTCTCTTTCTTTCTTATTATTTTGTCTTTATCTTTATTCACTTCTTTTGCATAGGTGACCTTTTCTATTCTTAAACTCTAAGAGCATGTTGAACGCTAGGCTAAAGTCGCCACTGCTGTTGAGGAATGACTGAAATGGGTAAAGAGAGAGCTCAAGGAAGTCAAGAAGTGAAACACAGACCTTAAGTATCGCGTGACTAAAAAGGAAGGCAGATTTAAGCTGAAAAACGCAGAGCTTCTAAAGCGAGATCATGCCTTGGATGCAGTTTTTCAAGGCTTTAGGAGTCAGCTTGAAGAAGCTAGGTGTGGTGTGAAGTTGGAAGAGAAGAAAGCCCTAGCTGTCATGAAAGCTTATGAGAACTTGGTGCCTCAGACTGAGAGGCAATTTGACACAAGTGTTAATGCGGTCATTTAATCTATCAAGTCGCTCTGGCTCGACCTAAACATGACCCATCTGGAGAAAGCTTTGTGTCAACTAGCCCCCTAGTCTTCTAGAACGGTCCATCCTAACTCAGATTTTCCAGGATCCAACCCAAGGCTTTCTAAGACAACTCAGCCAAGTCCAGGTCTAGAATCCTTTAGGACTATTCCAACAGCTATGAGTCCCAAGCATGTGAGTCCATCCCTTCTAGTGCTTGTCGTTGATGACTCTCAAACTTTTACCTCTGACTCTCTAGCATGATCCACTTACTGCTTTTATTTTCAGTCTTAGTTTGTAACTAACATTTTTTTCCTTTTTAAAGTCTACTTCTGCTAAGCCAAGACTATACATCCCTTCATGGGCGTTTAACTTTTATTCTATTTCTACTCTGTGTTGAACACTGTTTATTTCCTTTCTTTGAACATGTTCTTTCTTCCTGAATTTGATGACAACAGCCAGATCTTCCAAGTCTATACACATGCCATGATCTTGTTAAAATACTTAGCTAAGAAGTTCAAACTAGCAAGGACTTTAAACTAAACTCCCATAGCTCAAAACTCATCAAAACTTGACCAGAACTTGGGGTCCAAATTCTATTGCATTAAAAATCTTAACCAAATGATTTTATTTGAACCTGATTTTCTTTTCTTCTGGTTGGCATGGAAAAAATCTTAACCAAATGATTTGATTCGAACATGATTTTCTTTTTTTTTTTGGTGGGCATGGGTGTTCATAGCATGACTCCCCCTAACTGTTACTTGTTTCAAGGAAGCAAGTAAAGGTTTCTCCAACAGTACTGCACTTTGAGTTGGTTGAACTTTTGGTCTTGATCAGTGATGGATCATTTCGTTGCTGGTTATCGAGATATTTGAACTTTAACCTAAGTTCAGACAGGAAGTAAATTTTATTGGGGTCTATTTCCTTTCAGAACCTAAGCCTGACCTCAGTCAGGACGATGCCTTTCTGACTAGAACAAGTGTCAGACTCGGTGAGCATATTTCATATAGGCTTTATTCCCTGACAAGACCTGAGGCTAACTTTAAACATGTTTGCAACTCTCACTGGAAGAAGAGTTAGACTCATTGAGCAAATATTATTGGGCTCTAAATCCTTTCAGAACCTGAGCATGACCTTAGTCAGAGCGGTGCCCTCCTGACTAGAATAAAAGTCAAACTCGGTGAAAATTTTTTGTTGGGTTCTAGATCCTTTTGGAACTTGAGCCTGAACTAAGTCAAGAAGATGCCTTCATGACTGGAATAAGAGTTAGACTCGATGAGAAGATTTCATGTAGGCTCTAGACTCCGATGGGACATTAGGCTGACCTCAAATAAGTTCGCAACTCTATTTGGAATATGAGTCAGGCTTCTTGAGCAAATTTTACTATGATCTAGTCCCTTTCGGAAGCTAAGTATGACTTTAGTCGTGACAGTGCCATCTTGACTGAAACAAAAATCAGACTCGTTGAGCAGATTTTATTAGACTCTAGTTCCTTTCGGAACCTGAGCTTGACCTCAGTCAGGGTTGTACCTACATGATTATAGCAAAAGTCAGACTTGATAGGCAGATTTTATGTAGGCTTTAGCCCTCGACTGGACCTAAGGCGGACCTCAGACAGATTTGCAACTCTGTCTGGATTATGGTTCAAGCTCGTTGAGCAGATTTTTCATCACATTTCATTCATGTAGGACTTGTGACTATATTTGGGAAAGAAATGAGCAAATTTCATTTCATTAATCGTAAGATAGAATATTTACAAAACTTTTTCTCTGCTCTCATTTTAAGAAGCCTCGCTGATAGTAAATTTTTAGGTTCTATGCATTCCATTGATGAGTGAGCACCTTCTTACTCGGCTCTAAGGCGATAGGTACCAAGTCTGAGTACCTCAACCACCCTATATGGTTTTTCCCATGTTTGTCCCAGTGTTCCAACACCATGTTCCTTCTTGTCGATCATGACATTTTTTAAAACCAAGTCTCCTTACATGAATGATCTATGCCTGACCTTGGAGTTGTAGTGTCAAGCAGCCTACTACTGATATGCTTCGACTCTAATTTGAGCCATTGTTCTCTTTTTCTCAATCAATTCAATACTTAGACATATATTTTCTTCATTCTGGTCAGGTTAAAAGTGCCTGAATCAATGACTAGGCTCCCCTATCTCCATTGGGATGAAGACTCCACTTTAAAGGCCAGGGAGAATGGGGCCTCTCCAATACTAGTTCTCAAGATGGTCCAATACGCCCATAGAACTTTTGGGAGCTGATAGGCATAAAAAGTTATTGTTTTATGCCATATTTTATATTGGATTTTAGCTGGTTTTGAATTAAATATTAATGAAAAATACTAAATTATTGTATTTTTCTATCTTCAGAGACAGAAAGGCAAATGCTGGAATTTACTGGATTTTTGCGCAATCTTTATTGAAAAATCATATATGGAGCTACACTTGGAGGTTTTGTACAATTTAAATTGAAAATGATTCCTGATTCACTAAAATTTAATAATGTAAAGTTTCATTAAAATTGGATTTGCCAATCAGTACCAATTTGATTTATAAAATCAACATTTTCAACTGTTGCGGCAGACTTACACTCTCTTGGAGAAATTGGAATTTGAATGCTTTCCCGATGTCAAAATTGTGAGATCAAGATATTGCTGGAAAGATAAGACATAGACCTAACGTTTTCAACTAAAATCAGTGAATTCTGAGTTCATTTGGTCATCCAAAGTGTACTTGGAATCTGCCTAACGTACATTGAAGATATAAAAGGAAAGTGTCTTTGCCTACTTGGATGACACTTATGCATGGACTGCCACATCATCACTCTCCAGCCAAGTGTAAATTTATTGTCATATCATATGACACATAGGAGGTCAGATTATTCTAATTATATTAATTGAAATAATAATTAGAGAAGGAATTAGAATTAGAGATATATTGGATTCCTAAAGGGATTTGGATTTTTTTCTTTATCTAAGTGTGAATGAGAGGCACCAAATGACCTAAACAACCCTAGAGGGCTGGCCATATTGAGGAATTATATGAGTTTATGATTGTGATAATATATTGTCTCCTATTAGATTGGAATAATATCTAGGGTTAGAGAATAATTCTAGGGTTTTTCCTAGGTTAAACTAGTCCAGCTAGACAATTACCATCAAGCTAGATAATTACTGTCCTCTTTCCTTCGACTTCTTCATTATAAGTCCAGCTATCTTCTCTGGATCTTCGTCCTCTAACCATTCTTCAATTTGGGCCACAATTTCAAAAAGTGCTTGACATTTTGCCTCCTTGGTTGATTCCTTCATGGTACTCTCCTTCAAGTTGATTATTTCCTTTTTGCATGGAATTTTCTTCTTTCCTTTTTGCATGGAAAGAGGATAGTAATGGGAACCAAAAGAAGGAAGATTGGAGACCAAATTCGGCAGCCATCAACTATTGGATTTGTTTCTCTATTCTTAATTCTTTTTGTTATTTGATTTATGTTTTCTTTAGAATATTTAATGGCTATTATTAAAGATATGTGTAACTAATTCTCTATAAGGATTATGATGTAACCCTATTATGACTATTTAGTTTTTAATGCATATTTGAGTTTGATTCATATTCATGGTTAATATTTTATTGTAGTTCTTAATACTTCCATGAAAATGTGGATAGATTAAGTAATATATTGTCTTAAGAATAAGGGATATAATATGGATGGGCAATGAAATACATGGTTATAGGAATATTGCATGCCTTAGTGATAACTTTGACAAGAACTTATCGACATGTTTTAGGGCTTAAATTTTGGTATTTAGATTAGGAATAATTAAATACACTGTGCTTGCTAGACTAGAATGCATTGAGAAATCAACTTCTAATTACTTGTGGTCAAAGAGAGGTTAACCTTATGAATCTATCATGCATTAGAGCTCAATAGGAGTAATAGTGATGAAGTCATAATCCTTGTTTCATCAAATCCTAGAACTTGCTCTTGCTGTCGTGACTTGTTTTTACACTTGCTTTCAATTTAATTATTGCTTTGTTACTTTTATTAATTTGATTAACAACTGATTTATTATCAAGATTAGAGACATTATTCTCTGTGGGATCGATATCGGTTTTTCTCATTAAAACTACTTTATTACTTGTTGATTTGTGCACTTGCGAGTTATCAATTTTTACCACAATAGAAGCTCATCCATCTAGGCTCTTTTGTGCATATCCAACTTAGTCTTCAAGTTATTCTTGATAATTTTGCTGGCTACCTCTGCTTGTATATTCGCATGTGGGTGGAACAGAGATGAAAATGCAGCCTTGATCATATCCTTATAACTCATGTTGTCGAACTGCTTGCCATTGTCCATTATTATAAAGTGTGGTATCCCAAGCCTAGATATGATGGACCTCCAGATGAAGTTCTTATTGTATACAATGCCTTAGATTCCATCGACTAAGTGAAATAGTCAATTGCCACTATTGCATACTTCAGAGGTCGGATGAGGTCCACTTTCCACTATGCGATAGGCCAACGGCTCACAATGGATGTGAGTTCCTTAAGTGATTTTCTTGAGATATTTGCAAACCTCTGGTAGGGGTCACACTTGTTCATGTAGTTTCTAGCATCCTCTTTCATAATGGGACAGTAATATCCTTTTCTGATAACCTTGTGCGCCAAAGATTAGCTGCATGAATGGTTCTCGCAGACTTCTCATGATTCTCTCTCAGAACATAATCGACCTCGACATTATCCAAGCAAAGAGAAATCTCACTTGTATAACACCCCATCGATGAGGGTGTAGTATAGAGCTTTATACTTCAAGCGCCTAGGTTCCAGCTTGTTTCTTGGCAGGTTGCCATCAATTAGATACTTCGTCATGGCGTCTTTCTAGCCTACCCTATTCTTGACCGGATTCACTCTTTTTTCTTCCTCCAATATGCTAGGCTGCTTGAGCGTTTCCACCAAAATGGTACATGTAAGTCCTGACTTTGGTGCCAATGCCAGCCTAGCCAGCGAGTCAACATTGACAGTATCCGCCCTTGGAATTTAAGTGATGCAGCATTCTTCAAATTTCTTTAACAGTTCCTTCACTTTGGGCAAGTAGTTAATCATGTTGACCACTTTTTCCTGATACTCTGAATTAACCTGACTGACCACCAGTTGTGAGTCACTGTAGACGTGCAGCCTTTTAACTCCCATGGACCCTGCCATCTTTAATCCTGTGATTAAGGCTTCATATTCTACCTCATTATTGGATGCCTTGAATCCTAGCCTTATCGCATACTTTAGCTTGATGTAGTCAGGTCCAAGTGTTGTGAGTATTAAGCATTCCCCACTTCCTTGTTCACTAGAAGAGCAATTGACATGCAAGGTCCACAACGAGCTTTGCCTTTCGTCTTCTTGTTCACTCTCAGTCTTCTGACTTTTTTTCCTTCAAGATTGGTAAATTCGGCAATAAAAGCTGCTACAGCTAGTGCCTTATTGGTTGTTCAGGGTCAATAAGAGATTCTGAATTGTTCTAGCTCAGACCACTTGGTTAGCCTACCTAAAGTCTCATAATTCTAGAAAACCTACCTCAACGGGTAATTAGTCGACACATCCACTGAGGACACAGCTACTAGGTAGGCTTGGAAATAACGTTTCAATTTTCCCGATGAAACGACCAAGGCAAGCACAAGCTTCTTGATGTTTAAATACCTCGTTTCTGCTGGGACCATGACTTTGCTGATGTAGTACATTGGGTACTGCGTGGTCCCTTCTTCTTGCACCAAGGTTGTTGTTACCATTGTATCGGAGATAGCTAAGTAAAGGAGAAGCATTTCTCTAGCAACTTGCTTTGAAAGCATTGACTCAAAGCTCAAATACGACTTGAGATGTGTGAATGTTATCTCACACTCTTCAGTCCACGTGAATCTTTTACCCCTTTCAAAATCTTGAAGAATGTTAGGCATTTGTCAATGGTCCTAGAGACGAATTTGTTAAGGGTTGTGATTCTTCTAGTCAATCTCTGGACGTCATTTACCTTGCTCAGTGTAGTCATCTCCAGGATAGCCTTGATTTTATTAGGATTGGCCTCAATTCCCTTCTAGTTAACCACGAACCATAGGAATTTTCCTGATGCAACTCTGAGAGCGCATTTGGCTGGGTTCAACATCATCTTATATTTCTTCAATACTAAGAACATCTCATCTAGGCTAGCCAGGTGTTCTACTGCTTTTACGCTCTTCACAAGCATATCATCCATATAAACCTCCATCATCTTGCCTATTTACTTGGCAAACATCTTGTTTACCAACGTCTAGTAGGTGGCCAGGGGAAATTACGTTTGGGCACTCCTTATTGAGGTCTGTGAAGTCCACACAGACCTTCCATTTTCCATTGTTCTTCTTAACTAGCACCACATTTTCCAACCAACTTGGGTATAACACTTTTTGGATAAGGTAGGTCTTTAACAGCTTCTCTACCTCCACCTTTATAGTTTCATACCTTTCTAGGTTAATTGTCCTTCCTTTCTGCCTGACTGGGAGAAAATCGGGGTCCAAATTCAAATAGTGAACCACAACCTCTGGATCTATTTCTGGAATATCGTCATGGGTCCAAGTGAAACATTTGAGTTCTTTTTGAGAAATTCCACCAATGTCTCATTAAGTTCTGCAAGGAGCATGCTCCTAATCTTCATTATTCTTGTGGGATCATTCTTATCGAGTTGCAAATCAATTAACTCTTCAACTGGCTCCCCATGAGGGATCTTCCTCCTTTGGTTTTCTTTTTCCTCCGACTGAATCTCCTCTTTAGAAAGTTCAACCTCCATCATTGATACTTCAGCACAACACTCTTTCATAGGGACTCTAGAGTTCATTCTTGTTAACTCGTTGCCAAGTTTTCTAGGGCTCAACGATGTAACTAGAAAGGATTCTTCAGGAAGTGGCTCAGAGGAAGATTTTCTGTAACATCCCATTTTGAGAAAAATAATAAAATTTCAAGTTTCACCAGTTTGACCTTGAGTGGGCCCAGAGTTGATTTTTTTGTGTGGTTATATTTTGGCTTTGACTTTGGTACCGTTGCGTAGAGCTAATCGATATGAGTCCGTAGACTAGTAGTATGCTTGATTCGGAGTTAAGACCAGGAAGTTATGGTCATTTTAGTGTGAAGGGCTTTTTGGTAATTTGGCAAGGACTTATATTTTTGGATGGGAAATGACTATTTTACCCCTGTCTTCATCTTTAAATTTTTGGCCAAGGTCTGGAATTTTCCAGCACACACCCGAGACCCTTCCCCCACCTTCACCGCGCCACCTTCCCACGCCGACAGCCACCGCATCGTGGCCGGAGTTGGTCGACCACCACCCTTAGATCGAAGCCGATGACCTCCTCTTCCTCCCTATACCGGTGGCTCGCCATGAAACGACTCAGATCACCGGAAATTGCAGCGAAACCGGGAGCTCGTGCAGCCCCTGCACTGTTGCGACACCACCTTTGGCCAGCCAGATCTCACTGTTCCGGTGGAGTTAGGGAGCTTGCTTGGTACCGTTGGAAAGCTGGTGCGACGATCTACATTTTGGTACCAAGATTGACCCAGGAAACCTCCGGATCACGGCGGAAAATGGCCTCAAAGTTTCAGAAAAACCACCGCGACAGCCACCTTTCCACCCCGATCTACTCCAATCGCCGGCGAGTGGCACAACACAACCACTACCACTGGCCTCAGACCGCGCCGGAGACCAGATCTGCAGCTGGCCGGACTCCGGTGACCACCCCATGCGCCGCCCACGTGTCACCGCCATCTTCCTCCCCGCGCCGCCGTCGATCTCGTCCTTTTCCGGCGAGTGGGTGCTCACCACCCGTTCCAACGCGTTCCTAGGGTCGTGGGCAAGCTTTCTGTACCTTCAATTTGATCTAATTTTGGTCAGATTCTAAAACGCACAATCCCGGCCGAGGTCCGATTTTCCAGGACCGATTCCGATCAATTGCTGCGACGAATCCTGAAATTGAAGGTAGATTCTCGTTCCTTGCATCTTCAATTTCGTTTCGGTATAAGGTTTGGTGAAATCGGACTTGAAACGAGAAAATCCGTGTATTTTGGAGATTTTTACCGATTTGGAACATTTTCGTAATTTCTGAAAATATTGGGGTATTTTCGTAATTACTAAAATTGCTGGGAAATCTTGTAATTAGTGTTTTAATCTTGTAATTGGAGACTTAGAGGACTCCTCTGAGCCGTTGGTTAGTTTCGGTAATTTAAAGAGTGTTTTGGTAATTTATTTTAGGTGTTCGTGCACGTTCGAGTGCTGGATCGGAGATCTAGCAGGAGCACACGTCAGACCAGTGAGTGCATTTATTTTCTAAATCATTTTGGGATTATATATTATTATGATTTAATCGCATATGATTTGTTTTGATTGAAATTTCTTGCGCATTTAAATTATGCTTATTAAATATATTATATTCTGATTTAAATTATTGATGATTTAAGACTAAATGTGCATTTGTGTTTTTAATGGTTATCGGTGATTTTGATATTTTGGATATTTTACAATTTTGTGGAAATTGGTGATTTAAAGAAAAATTATGGCTTTTGTGGAATTTAAGAATTTTGGAGCAATTTTCTGATATGCGAAATATTTGATTGTTTTCGTAAAAAATTTTCAAAAGAGAAGATTTTGGAAAATTGTTTAAAGTAAAAGGATTTGAAAAATTGTTGATATTCGATGATAGAGGATTTTAGAAATGATTTTGAGGAGTACCACACGGTATCGAGATGTTGATTGAGATGTATGGATTATTATGCGCGCTATATGTATTATGCCATCCTCTGCTGTGGACACGTGTCGGGAGAGAGATGATGAGGATCCTGCCATGACTGATTTGGGACGCCGGTTCGTTGTGATGAGTTTACCCCCCTCCCCCCGCCTGTGACGCCATCAGGACGCTGAGGGTCACACGGCACGATACTATGTTGTGGTACTAGTTGGGTTTTATATTTGTTGATTGCTGATTTTAAATTGATGGTTTTGAATTTGTGGGTTGGAGCCCATGGTATTTGGTTTTAGATCGGTGTTGGATTTAACAAATGTTCTATTTGCCATTTTAATCAATCATGATTTACGAATAAATTTAATGTTTCTTGTTGAGATTATATTTATGGTTTTAGTGATTGATTCGTGTTTTCAATGATCGTTTTAAATTACGTTTTCGCCCCACAAACTGTTTTATAATGATTTAATGATTTTGGGGATTAAACCAAGGGTTTTGCGAAATGATTTTCAAACGGGGAACCTTTCAACTGAGTGACATGAGGTTTGAGTGAAAATAATTTTAACTACTGAGCTTATATTTTGTAGATACCTAGGAGCACTCACAGAGATTTTATATCTCACGTTTTGTGTTTTAACTTCGTTCCCTAGGTCCTAGCTGCAGGTCCTCGTGAGCTACCGCCGGCATCGCATCTGTACTTGACTTCCGCCACCACTTCTTTTTATGTATTAGACTCTTTTCCTTTATTTCCATTTATCGTTGGATTTGTATTATTATTATTTTTCTGTCTATCACTCTTAGTGGCTCTGTCATTCCCACTTGCTTCAAACCCACATTATTGGTTGAGTATGAAATTCTTATTGTTGCATGGCATACTTTAGTTTATAATTTATATCTTATCTACTTTTCGTCATATTTATTGATTTATTGTTTATTAAACCTTTTTCGGAGGAGGATTATGTCGGCTACCCCGAAGGGTTCTGGTGGAATCTTCCACAGGCGGGTCCTCTCCGGAGAATCTGAAGGGATTTCCGGGGCGGGTCCTGTCATTTTCTCCATCAAGTTTTTTCGGCATGACTTGTTGCTCTTATTTGGCTGAGAGCATTGCTGCTCGGAGATGCTTAACTAAATCATGTGATTAATCCTCTCATGTTTTGGGTTCAAAGAATATATGGTAAGCGACTCCAATAGTATATTTTTGTCCTGAAGAGAGGTAGTATAGCACTTTTTTGTCTCATATTGGTCTTTTCGCACACATCTAATATCTTTTCTTAGGGTTGAAAATTTCATCATCAAGTGATAAGTTGAAGTAGCCACTCTCAGGGCATTCAGGGTCGGTCTTCCTATATCGGCATTGTAAGCTAATGGCGTCTTTATGACCAGGAAGTTGACCATGAGCGTCGCCCTGTTAAGGATGTCCCCCACAGTCAAAGGAAGCTCGACGAACCTTTCTAGAAAAATTGTTTCACTAGTGAATCCCCCTGACTAGCTTGAAGGCTTGTCTCTTCAAGCCCATTGCATCATCAGCAGAAGCATATAGGATTTCTATTGAGCTTCCATCGGCAATTAACATTCGAAACACCATATGGTTGGCCAGTTGTGCAACTATAGCGATTGCATCATCATGCGAGTAATGGACATTCAGGGCCTCTAGATGATCAAAAGTCTATAAAAATGGATCCACTCGGATAGCTTTGGATAGTCTAGTTGTAAAGTTCACATCATATCCCTTTATGCAATCATTAGCATCTCTTGCGGAGGCTTTCCTAGATTGGTTTGATTCTCTACCTATTCCTAGTCCTCCAAAGATAGTTTGCACGTTTCTGTGAATCTGACCTAGTTGAAGTGGTGCGACATTCACTTCACTCTTTCCTGCCTAACCTAGCTGCGAGGGCCTAATATTTTGTGGTCCAGGCCCTGGGGCTCCTGGCACAAATTCTTATAGCTTACTTCTTTGTATGAGTGCCTCGATCACTTTCTTCACCTTTATACACTCGACCATGTCGTGCTCATGGTCCTTGTGGTACCAAAAATGTTTACTCTTAAACATGTATGGCATTTTGATTGGTGTAGGCTTCTTCAGAATGTTACTTCGTTCAATCTTCATTAATACCTCAGCATGCATTGTGTTTAGGGAGGTGAATCTCTAAAATTTGTTCCTCTAGAAACGAGGCCCCTGGTTACCTTCTTTGTTATTATGCTTGCCCTCTAAGGGTTCATCTCATTTATTTTATTTGGGATCATTCCTCATGTCACCCATTCCCTTCGAGTTCCTGCATGACTCGATAATTCATTCCGCTGAAATATGCTTATTCGCTTCAACCAACATTTCCAAGAATGTCCGAGATGAATTCCTAGAAATGATCCTAATGAAATCTTCGTTTTGTAAGCCATCCTGCATGGCTTGAATCGCCCGCTCGTTACTTTCTCCTTCAATTTGCATAATTTCTTCCATGAATCTCTAGACATACAACTTCAAAGACTCTCTTTCTCTCTGAACGATTAGAAACAAGTGGGAAGGAGGCTTCTTCACTGATTGAGCCTCCAATAACTGAGCTGCAAAGGCATCTTCTAACTGCTTGAAAGACTTAATGGTTCTAAGCCTCAGGCTCGTGAACCACGCCCTGGAAACCTCTCTGAGTATTAATGGGAATGCTCTGCACATAATAGCATCCTCAGCAGCCTCAAATTCCATCCAGACACGATAAGCTCCTAGGTTCTCCAGAGGGTTTATATGCCCTTCATAGTGCTCAAAGTTCTAAGGAAGGATAGCCTGACAGATCCTAACTGTGAAAAGAGAGGAAGTCTTAGTTGTCGCCATCCAGGGATCTAAACAACTAGGTCTGCCACATAGTCCCTAGGATCCTGAGCATTGTTGCGTACTCGAAACTAAGCTTTTGCCTCAACGAAAGGGCTCCTAGCATCTACCATCCCCAGACTTCTTCCCTCATCGTTTAGGATCCTTCTGCACTTTTCTTCTTCTGCTTTCCTCTGCACTTCAACTTCAAGTCTTTTTTTCTCCTCAGCTCGGACTTGAATTTTTTATTCTTTCAACCGCCTACCTGAGATGCTCCATTCGGGCTCGTTCGCGCTCATTCTCTTCACATGCCCTCCTTCTGGCATCAAAGGACACCTGAGGTTGCTCAAATTCAATGCATCAGTAGGTGAAGAAAATACATCACTCACCAACCTGAGTCAGAAGCTGCCCTGTCTGTCATTGGCTCTCACATTGTCTGGGGGCGTGTGGTGCCCATTCCTTCCCGTTTCACTGCCAAGCAGTCTCGAACGCTCCCTTGACAACTCCATTCTGGCACAATAGCACCTCAGCTCATCTCCTCATTCTCCCTCTTCTCCATGGACCAATGACCGCCCATAGGGCCATGGAGAATCAACTGGAGCTTGACTTTTGCGAGTCTATGTCACAGGCCCCTGCTGGGTCTGTTGGCATTGTGAAAATAGTATAATCAATCGGTCCAGGTGATTTTCCACATCTGATAGTCAGGCACGCTCCAACCAAGGCACCACAAGCCTTTATTATGTCTCCTGACTGGCGACAGTTGCTATGGTGGCAGTACAATCTAATCACCTTTGGAACATATGTTTTTCAGTGTTGAACAATACTCATTTACATAGGCTGCTTGTCTCTAGCAAGCCTATTTGAAGGTTTAACACCTTTATGGAACTTCCGTGTCTTTGGCTGGTTTTCCAACATTCTTTTTCTTTCTTCCAAAAATAATTCTTTATAGTTCAAATTAAATACCACATAAGCAAACAACAAGGTTCACAACAATCCAAGGGCGTGTATTTGTATTTTTTTTTTTTATCTTTTCTTTTCTTGTTTCTTCTTCTTCTTTTCTTTTTACTTTCCCTTTTTTAAAAAAAAAAAAAAAAGTAGCTAACCAAATATGAACAAAGCTGAAAAACTCAAACCAAAAAAGAATGTAAATAAATCTCAAATACAATATACATAACCAACACCGCCACCCAAAAAAAAAAAAAAATATATATATATATATATCCAAAACCACAAAAATGGATACTCAGGAAACAACAAAAAGCTAAAAGTAGAAAACAATCTAAACAACTAAGTAATAGGAATTGCTTTCCCACATACAGCACTATTTGTTGTGGCTTGTTTGTGATTCAGCTTTCTTTGAGCTCCATGTTGGTCAGTCAGCTTTGCAGGAGTTTGCAAAATGAGACAAATAGTCAAAAGGGCACCGGTAAGGTCACTGACTTTCCCCTCCAATGCCTAAGTCAGCCATGTCCGAGAAAATGCTTCACTCTTCTCTCTCCATTTACCAGGCCAAATGTACAAAAAATGGTGAAATCGATGAGGTGTGTGTAGAGGAGATTACCAAAGAGAATATGAGAGTTTTGCCTCACAGGTCAAGAGACGAAGTGAGCTAGAAAGAGTAAAACCATAGGGTAAAAGGAAGGAGAAAGGAGAAAATCAAGAAAGGGGCACAGATCCCAAGGAGCCAAAAGTCCCTTACCCTTACCCTTACCTAGCATTTTCCTTAAATAGATCCCTTCAACTACTAAGATGAGAGTGATCTAAACCTTACCTCATCGAATGTTGCCACCTCGCATATGGGGATATTTTAGTTAACATTGAAAGATTTCAATGATATTTAAAATCAATCTTTAAATATTTTCATTTGTAATATCCAAAAAACTAATTTATACAGCCAAAAATTCAGTGTTTAAAATATTTTTTTTCATAGATGGCTCGCTTTCAGTATTTTTCAATTGACAACGTAAAAGAACAAGGTCACAGTCCAATAAATGAGAACTAAAACCATGTGTCCTTTCCTCATTTCTACTTTTTTCGTATCTTTCCAATTCCATATTTCCCTCAATTTTTCCCTTACAAAACAAACATTTGTATTATAACAATACAATTAATTTCAATTGTAATTTTTGAAATTTAGTTTAAATCAAATTTAGCTTTTCAGACTTATATGATGAATAGTGGATAAAGGATATTTGGTTCCCTTGGTTTATGGTTGACTCTTGAAGGTCTAATGAATAAGAGAGTTGTGGTGGTAAAGAATATTTTTGCCTCATTTTCATAAACACAGCGACGGACGCAAATAATCTTCCCAAGTTGCAACTGTTGAGAATGATGCAATCAATTTTTATCAATCAATTAGAATCACATCTTAAAACGCATTTTTCATGCAATCTAATATTTTGTCAATCCACATCTTCCGAGTTTAGATAATTACTGAGTGAACTTTAAAAATTTGTGTGGACCCCTTTCAAAAATCCAACATAGGTCCGCTTTCGTTTATAATGATGTGTATACATCATTCTCCAAGAAAAATTTGTTTACAATGGTGTGCCATGTCATCTTTTCTATTTTTAATTAATCATATGGTATGTAAAGTTAATTACATATAATCACGTGTAACGTCACGTAACTATAAAATAAAACATGTTGGCCCGACAAAATATATATTGAATGTCTAGTTATGAGCAGTTTGTTGTAGCACATCATCAATACAATGGTCATATATAATTCTTGTCTATTCTCCCTCATCTATGGAAATACTCCTACATAATTTGGAATCCATTTTCTCCTCTGGGATGTCTTAATTAATTATCGGCTTAATCCCTCAACCAACCTACGAACTAATTCAAGAGTGAACCTTTGACTCAGAATTCCCTATTTGAAATGAGAATGATGGTATATTCATGTGAGAATTGATTATCAGCTAGATCAAAACTAATATGTTAACATAAAAACATCTCGTAGCTCCACTTGCATTTGATTAAAGGTCGTGGCAAAAAAATGCTACTCAATTTAGCATCAAGGAAAATGTTTTGGTATGCCAAACAGTTGCGTTTTCCAGATCTTTGCCAAATGACATGGCACACTCTATATTTTGAAAAAATTAAAAAGCCTATATTTTGGAATCTTCATGATAACTACCAAGGATTTATAAAATGTCTTAAATATTACGGAAGTATAATCAATAAATTTATGTGAGAAAGAAGCTCATAAATAGTACAGGACTAGCTAAAAATTGTTGCCATTCAGGCTTTTTTGAATGATAAACATTAGACACGGTGAAGAAAACTTTCTTAGCAGTGCTCATCGTAGGGAAGTGAAATGGGAAAAAACTTTTTTGATATTCCAAACAATTAATCATTTAGGGTATTACTGAAAAAGAAAGTCCACATAAGTTACATATTCAATGGCTCAATCTCATGTAAACAAGTACAAACCATCAACATTATAAATTTCTAACTTTATTAATTTTCAGTACAACTTGAATAATAAAATACTATTATATAAATGAATCACAATAAATGTTGGTATGATATTGGAACAACAAAATGGGCCACCACGCAAGGGCTTTTGCAGCAACCCACATTACAATTATTGGAAAATATACTCTATATACAACAAAAAATGAGTAAATTTGACAAACTCCAAAAGTAGAAAGAATGAGAGACATGCAGCATTTCCTGTAGAAGCAGAACTGCAACACTCATCATACACAATTCCTCCGAGCCCCGAATTGAATGGTGTGGAAGGGGGAGGTAAAAGAATAATAGAATTTGCTTCAACAAAACTTTAACCCTAATCAGCGTCCCTAGTGCCTGCAGAAACTTTACGGTGACGTCTTGAACCTGATCTCCTTTCTCTCCCACGTCTTGGTTGGATCTTTCTGATTGGGGCATTCACTGTAGTTTCAGATGAAATTTCAAATGGTAATGGTAATGGTGGTGGTGGTGGTGGTGGTGGTAGTGGTGGTGGAGGTGGTGGTAATGATAGTGGTGGTGGTGGTGGTGGTGATGGTGATGGTGAAGGCAGTAGAGGAGGAGAAAGTAAAGCAGGTAGAGGGGGAGCCCTTTGCTGCAATACTCCTCTATGGTATTTCTGTAATTAACAAAGAAAAAAAATTTAAATGAGCATGAAAGTACCACAGAATTAAACTACAATTTCGTGGCTTCATAAACTATAGAGTACTCTTTGTTCTACATTTTAATCATCAACACTAGGTTTAAGAAAATCTTCTCTTATACCAAGTGAACAACATTATTCTCCTAATATAATCTTCCTTATACCAGTAAAACAGAATCTCCTTGAGAATTATATAAATGGAATTTTCTTCCTCGCATTATTCCATTTCCTATTTGGAAGTCCAAACTATCATTAAAAATTGAGATGCTAAAGGATTAATTACAGAATCAGGGGTTTCAGGGCAAAAACCACTGGCACCTGTTGTAACATGCTTATTGGCTCAAGCAGTAAAGAGGTAGAGTCGGGTCGAAAAACTTCTAAGTTTCAATCTTACCGGTCAAACAAAATAGTAAATTGTATTTAACAGTAAGTGCCATGTTAAATGGTGCGCTGATAACAATGAAAAGAAGTTCCAGAAAATTATCAACTAAAACAGAATTATGCAATTGGAGATTCCAACAAATATATAATGCACCTTGATTTAAACCATGAGATTTAAGAAGCCAGATATGCAAAACATAATTGCAACCTCACATCCTTTTAAGTACATCAAGCTATCCACTAAATTTTACCAAAGCTGAAGATAACATGTTCAGATTTTTCCACTGCCCTTCTTCAATAATACCTTACTCTGTAACTCTATAAAGATCAAAATAATTACCTGAACCACAAAGTTGCGCCTTTCACAATCCAGGAACATATTGATAGTGTAATTCGTCTTAGCCCTGAGCTTGTCCCTCACTGTAGAAAAACTGATTTGGTCCCTGGAAGTAAAACGGTCAACTTCATTGAACCAAAGACAAGTAAAGAGGTTACTGATAGAAACATGCTCCCTAATGATTACACATCCTTCAGGAACATCTGCAAAGCCAGCCATAAAACAGAAAACTCAAATCAACACAAAATATATAATATATCACCTAATAGACAAAGGAAATTTCCACCCACCACTTGTAATGGGAAGTTTCTCCTCACTATATGGGGTCAAACCCTCCCTTCTGTAGAAATCAACCTGAAAGTCAATTGAGGCATTAGCATATTTTCCAGCAGCTTTATTTGCTTCGGCTTCTGTAAAGACATCAAAGCGCTTATAATGTCTAGAAATTGCAAAAGTTGCATTCTTCCTCCACAAGAACCTGAAATGGACATAAACGTGACCAAAGAGGGTTTGAGATGCTTAAAAATAGATATCGCAAAACAAAAAGTGAAATAAAGCTAACATAAAAAGGCAGAGATCCCATCCATATACTGGGAACATATAAACCATTACTTATGCAATATCCATAATTTTGAGGAGTACAACCTCTAACTGGTTGCATAAAAGGACTCATTTTAATTAGAAGGTCAAAATGACATCAAGTTTTGCATGGGTGCAGCATCTCTTTGATCTTATTCAAACTAAAGAAGACAAAGGGCACCATGAAGAAAAGGGAGCACAATATAACATTACCATGTACGGAAATGGTAAAAAAAAAAAAAAGGGCCTGCAACTGAGTGTAATGTACCATTTATCTTAAATATATCTCTAGTAGCCAAGTTTAGGTGGTCTAGTAACAGAAAGTATGAGATATCTCATCAACAGGAATGTTTCCAAATTTTTCACTCCTGACTTTCATGCATAAGGTTCTGGAGAACTGTTTAAAATTTGAAGTTTTTGAAGTGTGACTCGTGAAATTTGCAAACTACGAGTCCAAACTCTACACTAATTATCATATTCTTAAGAAAAGATACTAAATAATTTAATCAATCATTCTATTTTTTCAACATTAACTTTAAAAAAAAGGTACACTTAGTTTTGTAGTGCTAACAAATGTGTTGAAATACATATTTTCATTTATTTCAATAATATACACCCCCCAAGAACTATCTCTAAAATGTATGCTAGCAACTTTTTGTTAGTACAAGAACTGTAGATTTCAGTCATTGAGAAGACATAATGACCATGTAGCAACACTGTGCGTGTTTAATTGTTTTTGTGGGCTCTGGGCATTTTGAAATACATGGTCTTCAGATTTCACATATCAAATCGACTTTATACCCTCAGCATCAATGAACTAAAATTCAATGCTTTCTTGAGAGTTCAAAACTTACCATCTATCACATTATCAATGTTAAACACTAGAGGTCAAAAAAGATGTAATAAGATCTATACAATTGCATATGAATGTGGCATGGACCCATAAGGTTTTAAGCTGTAAGAGTTCATTTCAACGAATACCAGGTCATAAACAAAAGCAGATGTAATTCACTGAGATGACGAGGTGAAAGGAGAAAAAAAATATGTATCCACTCATTGCTCACTCAGGTAAATTTTTTATTTTTATTCTTAAAGAAGACAGTTAATCTTCTCTTTATAAAATTGTCCTGCAATGAGAAAGAACCAGAACAGTTATCCCTTCAAAATATGAATCAAAGTGCTGAACTTATGGAAGAAAAAGTAGGGAAAAGTTGGCATATATGTTCAAATTATGTATGCTCGTATTTATATGTAGAAAATGTGAGAACATAAACTAGATACCTTTCAAGAATTTGATATGGATCCACAACAAGCTCAACTTTTCCATCAACCCACAATGAAAAGCGAGCATTGGGAAACATCCTATGCACCAAAAGCTTTGGAATCTGTGACCAGAATAATTTCATTATGAACAAAAAGTACATCAAAATTTTATATATATATAACATGGCATCTTCACACGTAAAGCATAAGATACTGAAATGTTGAAATGCAAAATAACAAAATTGTTTAAGTTAAAACTAATATCCTTCCTTATAAAGAAGCTTAAATGATTACATGAGGAAAAGAACATTGTACATATGCTGCACATCTGCAGATATTGACAAATTTCACTTAATATACTAATATTTTTCCCTTACCTACCTGTTCTTTTCAGAAAGAAAAAAAAAGAATCTTGTAGGCAAATATGTAAAAATCCTACCTTCCCTGTGCGCCTTGCATCTGTGTAAGGAATGTTATGAACAACAACAACTCTCCATATTCCAACTTTCTTACTGCTGCCCAGAGTACCAGCATCCTTCATATAAGCTTCTGTCTCTTCATCTATAAACATGTAAAAGCAAACAGTCTCCTTGGAATAATCACTAATGTTCTGTGGCTGGTTTATGTCATCAAAATTTCCTGTAAGAAAATGGATTTATTTATTAAATCCATTTTTAAAGAACCACCAGATTTTGACAAGTAAAATAGTTTGAAATCGAACTGTACAGAACATTACCAAATATGGCTGATGCAACAACAATACCACGACATTGCTCCATGTCATAGAGATCATCCTCATCCATATCATATCCTGTATTACGTCCAGGCTTTATACCTTTTACAAATCTGACTTGCATAAAAATATGTCAGCCAAATGCACATTGAAAAGGTAGGATCAAGAGAAAATGGATGAACTGTAATCAGCCAAATAAATAATTTTAGAAGGAACTGATAATTTAAAAGAAAAAAGTTTAAATAAATGTTCATTTCTTTTTTGGCAAAGTACAAGGAAAAAGAACATACCCACAATGGACACTCATTGACTCTCTTATATCATAAGAATCAGTTCTTTGACTCAAAGTAGGATATCCACCAAAATCCGATCCTCCAAATTCTGTTTCTCTTGATAAATTTTCCTCATAAATATAAGTTAAATTCTTAAGAACTGGAGAAAATGAAGGGACCTTCGGCATTAAGGCTATGGCTTCTTCTACAGGAAGGTAGCATACCGGGCAAGCTGAAACATAGCAACACAATTAATGCCATCGGCCCAAAGTGTTATGATATCATATCTTAGTGCCCATAAAGCCTTAAATCTTGAAACTTATGTGTATGTAAGCTTATTTACGTATAGAGTGCAAAATACTTCATGAAAACCAAGGACATCAAATAAAAAATCAGGAATAATAGGAAAGGCAAAGTGGAACTTACGCCGCGGTCCAGTTCTTTTCTTATCTGCTGGTGGGGGAGGCAAAGTGAAACTATTACAAGGATGCCCTGGTGGAAGAGTATAACCAAGGAAAAAGGCAGGAGGAGGAGGAGGCAGGGCAAAGTTCGAAGTTATTCCTAAAATATTCAGTGAAGAGGTATTCTGCCCTCCATTTGTCAGAGAAGATTCAGGATAACTTAAAACCACACTTTCATTCATGCTAATGCTGTTTACATGGTTGCTTTCTTGAGTATCTTCCCCTAAAGTAAGACAAAATGCACATATCATTTCCTCAAACTAATTAAAGTAGCAGTTACTTTACCTAAATACATAAAAATAAATAAATGATTTCATATAAACTGTTTCCATTTGCAGAACGCATTTCCCTAAACATAATGCAGATGAACCTATTGAGGTTTTTTCTTTAAAAATAAATAAGAGCAGATACAAGTGGCCCGTGTTTAACATGTAGAAATGTTCAAGCTTGTGACAATGTTTACCAATTACAACCATTAAAAATGTTATTAACTTTCATGAGCAAAAGCCAATATCAAACAAAGATAGATTACTTGACAAAGATCAACTACTAGGAATCTACGAAAATCTCCTAAGTTGAAAAGGAAAATGCTAAAAGTGATCTTCCACCATATTTTTTTACCAATTAGTGCCGATGTGAAACATGCATAACGAATGTAAACTCCTGAAGCTGTAGATAATCTTAAAAAAGAAATTCTAATACTCATACTTCCATTCGCACCTAGAAAAAAACTTTTAACATATAGCTAAATACTCATGTCCCGGTTTCTAATTAAATTTAATCCAACTCAGAAACACTCGAACTCAGTTAAACTAAAATAAAAAGAATCTCATCAGACAACCCAATATCAAATCCAAAATCCACAGCAGAACAGAGACAGATGGAGAAAAGAAAATGATTAAAAAAAAAAAACCTTTTCCAACGAATAAAACGAAAATGAATATCCCGGCGGAGATGGAACACAGAAGCAGCATTCCGACCTTCTTCCGGCCAGCGAACTTGCAGATCCAATGGAACAATCTTTCCTTTTCCTTGATCATCTTTGAAGGCTTTCTTGCAGTTTGGATAGGCGAAATTCCGTTCTGTAGCTGTTTATCCAATGACCCATAACTCCCCGAACGAATTCCCAATGACCCTCCAGTCATTGTTTCTGCCAACCTTCATGTGCTTCTCTCATCTCCCGCCCAACCCTCCTCTCATCTACAAATTTTCCTTACAAAATCAAAAACCCCCCCACTTGTTCAATTTTTCTATACTCTCTTCAGAAACCCACCTCCAATTGTTCCACTTTTTATTACAACAGTGCACTGTGCCCAAATAAACAATCTCACTACCACTTCATTTACCAAAATAAAACACAAAAAGAATCTCACTACCACTTCAACTCAATCCGAGAAATTCTAATTTTTCTTCTGATTCCGTAAAACCGAGAAACAAAGTGGGACAACAACAAGCAGAGCGAAATCACAAAACCGAAAAAATTTGAAAATACAATTTCTGTATGCAATCAGTGAAAGAAAAATAATAATTGAAATAATAATAAAAAAGTTAATGAAAAATATGAACTTAGGAAAATAAATAAATAAATGGGGGGTTTGTGATTGGGGGTTGTAGGGTTTTTAGCACGAATCTAGGTTTGTATGAAGTCGGAGAAATCTGGGATCACAATTTACGACGACAAGTGCATTGTAATTTTGTTTTACTTTTGTTTTCTTTTGCTATTTTTGAGGTGATCACCAAGCGGAAAATTCATGCAATATTTATAAAGTTCCATTAATTCCCCAAGAAATAATTATGTGAAATAAAGAGAAAAAAAACCTGAAATCTTGAAAGGGCTAACCTGCGCCATGTGCGTGATGTTAACGATCAGACAGTGATTTCTCACCTCCAGTGGTACGAACACTTCATGCTACCACAATTCTTCAATAGCCATTTGTCAAAGTTGGCGTTTTTTTTTTCTTTTTTTTTTTTTGGGTAAATTGTCAAAGTTGGTGTTATTGGCCATCAGATGGATCCCTCTATTTTTATTTTATTTTTATTTTTATTTTTTTTGTTCTGTAGTTTATAAATGTTATTATTATTATTTACTTTAATTTTAATATTTTGTATCATTTAATTTTTATATGATTCAAATATCTAGCAAAAGGATTATTATTTCTTTTTTTTTTTTCGGAAAGGTACTATTTTTGTTAAGCATTTATTTTTTCCTTTTCTGGAAACATGACTATTTGCGATTCAAATTTTCTGGTCCTTTCTGTTGTCTTTCTTTTAAAAAAAAAATAAAAAATTAATGTCATTGTTATTAGGATTATCCTAACTATATTTCTGGGTTGTTTATTTTGCTCCCAATTTTAACTGAGTTTGCTTCATGTTTTAAAATTTTCAATTGAATGCTTTAGTTTTCATTTTGGTTTCGATTTGGGTTCCATTTTCAAATTTTTCAATTAAGATTCTAATTTTAGTATTCTTTCAATATGTATAAAAACTAATGAAAATTTTGCTCAAAGTAAATGTCTTATTATAAATCCAAAAATATTATTAAATATACAATATTCAAATTGAAAAAAAAAAACTGAAATTAAAAAAACGCAATTGAAAAAATAAAAATAAAAATGGAGGCATAAATTGAAACCAAAATAAAAATTGAAGAACTCAAATGAAAAAAAAAAAATTGAAACTTTTGACATACAATTAAAATTGGGGCTAAACTCAATTGACACCTGATATCGAAAACTACACTTTATTTTTTAATCCGATTCAAATTGAGTGAACCCATTAAAAAGTAAAACTATTCCAACACAAATTTATTATATCCACGAAACTCAAATCCGAAACCTACATATTATTTATCACATATATAACCGATCATTAAATATCTACATACTAAATAGCATTTTAATTAGTTATTATTAAAAAATTATTAGAATATTAATACTGAAAATTTAAATTAAATAAGTTAACCCTTGTCATGATTATTGTTTGAAGGATTTATTTTCAAATAAGGCAATAAGTCATTGAAAATTTGACAGCGAGGCCAACTTACCAGCTTCTTAAGGATAAATTATTATTGTATTTAGTACTTTTTTTTTTGGTAATAATTATTGTATTTAGAATCTATAATAATTTTGTTTATAGTTTCATCCCGAAGACAAGTCAATTTATTCGCACTAAAAAGATGCTAGTAAGAAAATTACTTAAAAGTTAAACCAATTTTTATAAAGTTCCTGCTTAATTTTTGGTCATAAAAGGTAGTTTTTTTTTTCCTAATAATTATTGGTGGAAACATGGTGGTGGAATCTAATTAAATTGTGACTGATTCAGGAGGACTATTTTGGCAAGTTTCACATCCAAAGAAATAAATAATAATAATAATAATAATACAGTTTAATTTGTGGTTCTCCTACTAATTAATACCGAACACTATGTTAGTTATATATTGGCAACTAACTATTTTATAGCATAATAACTTTAAGTTAATATTTGATTCAATTTTTAAAGTTTGTCGGGTTTAATTACTTTGATAAATTTTTCATAAATACATGAAGTTGACGCATTGAAATGAAGGCAAACAAAAAATGCAAAGCAACAAAAACGTAAGATGACATGTATAAATCAAGATAGAAATTGGCGCATTACTTGGTATACAACCTTTTGATAGGAATGTGATATAGATAATAAAATGTCATAATTAACTAAAATTGTTAATTTTTTTTTATAGGATTAATTTCAAGTTCAGTTTTTAAAAGTATAGCTTAAATTAAATTTGACTATTTCAATTTTTGACAATGTATATACAGTATTTATTGGCATATACAAAAATTATTANTATTATATTATTGATTTGAAGTAATATTTTTTTTTTCAATAACATTAGACAATAATATAATAATAATTGAATATATCAGCAGAAATTATAGATGTATTGTCAAATATTTAAAAAATTAAATTAAATGTTAAAAACTGCAGCTGAAATTAATTTTATTTTATTTTACTGGAAGACTTTCATAAACATCTCATCCTTTCAGTATAATTCTAAATTAGATCTCATATGTTTTAGCATTTCAAAAATACATTTTACACTGTTAAATGTTAATATCATTGTCACTATAGAGTCCGAAAATACCATAATATTTTTGAGTACTTTGAATAGTAATGAAAGTAAATAAATATTTATATAATAAGTAAAATATTAATAAAAAAGTCTCTCACTTCCTCATCCTTTCTCTATCGATCTCATTCTCTTACAAATACCTCTCACAGTAGATGTCCAATTTAGTTGGGCTTTTCAATTTTTATTTGAGATTTTTATACATTAACTATTCATATCTATTACTTTTTATTTAGTTATGCATATTCACCGTGTCATCATCTAAAATTCATTTTACCAATTTTAGTCATCATTCATCCTTTTTTTCTCTCTCCATGTTTAGTGTTGCTTTTAGCCGATCTTTTTTGATATATTTATTTTGAAATTCTCTGTCATGTACAATTTTATGTTACTGTTTTGAGTTTCATGTGCAATTTCACTTATAGCAATCTAAGAGAAAGGACGAGTGGCAGAAAAAAGATGTGGAAACCTACTTCTTAATTTTTTTGTCTAAATTGTGAGAATGCAGAGGAAGAGTTACTCTTACATTAGTTTATTCTTTTCTTGATTCAATTTTATATTTTTTATCTTTGTATTTCTTTCTTTCTTGGAAATTTATTTTTGGGTCATTTAACTCTTTACACAAAGATCAATTTTCTCGTTTTGCTAAATTGTGCCAAATTTAATTTTTTTTATTAGAATAATATTGTTAAAGTGTATATTAATTTGTTAGGATGTTGTGTGTGTTTTTTGATATTTATTTAAATGAAAAAAAATGAAGAAAAATACAAACAAACGAAAAAAGATTGAAGACGATAATATATGCCTCGTTCAAACATTGTACTGTATGTTCAAATTTTAAACGGTGTATGCAATGTTAGGGTGGTGTGTATAATTTTTTGGCAGTGCATGCAATGTTAGGGAGGAGTTCGCTGAGCCCAACATAAAGGCGGTGTGTACAATTTTCGGGATGTGTGCAATATTCAAGCAAAGCTCACACTGCCCAACGAAGGGCTATTTGACCCTGCCTAAACATTATACAAATCGCCCAAAAAATTAGAAATAATGCCCATTGTTTGGGCTACACAAGTAGTGCCGTCTTCAATCTCAGTTTATTTGGCTTTTTATTTTTTATTTCAATACAATTTATAATATTATGTTGACAGTTCTCTTCTTGGCGGTAAATTTTTTCACACCATTTTAAATTAAATAGTTAGATAAAAAGTAATGGACATATCGAAATTATCATATACAAAATTGTATTTCAATAGATTATATAGGCATGAAAAATAGAATTAGAGAGCTATTATTATTCATAGGACGTGAGTTCTAATTGTGTTATGAAAAGATAGATGAAAAAAAAAAAGATGGAATTTCAAAAGAAAAAAAAAATTACTGCAATACGCTCCACCCTAAGTGAAACATTTCTCCTTAAGTGAAGGAGGGATGAATACCACCTTCGATAAAACACCCCTCCCTAAGTAGGGTGGTGTTCACCCCTTCCTCACTTGGAGAAAGGGGTTTCACTTAGAGTGCATTGAACTACTATTTTTATTTTATTTTTTATTTTATCTTTTTGTTTAATACTAGTATTAGGGGTGTACAAAAACCCATCAATCTGACCTAATCTAGCTAATCCAACCTAAACCAACCCAGTTTACTGAAAAAATTGAATATTTAGGTTAGGTTGGGTTAGAATATATTAAACCCTGTGTCATTGGGTCGGGTTACAGGTTTGATAATATAAAATTCGATCAACCCGACCCGAGTATATTAAAAAAAACAAACCAAAAAAACATGCATTCTACCTTAAGCCTCTAATTCATCTCATTAATTGAAAATTTCACTCATTTCTGGCGCCGCTCCTCTCCCAAGTTCCCGAGTCCTTAACTGCTAGGCACCCCATCTGCTCCAGCCACCCTCTGCTCTGCCACTCTGCCAGCTCCAACCCCGCCTCCTCTCAGATCCAACCCCAGCTGAGTGATTCCCCTCTGCTCCGCCCTTCCGCCAGCTCCAGCCAGTAACCAGTCTCGAGTCCCCGACTGCTCTGCCCCCCTCATTCAACTCCAGCCGAAGCAATTTTTGACTGCCCCATCCCCCCCTCTGCTCCTCCAGCTCCAGCCCCCAAGTGGAACCAGGTCTGTGTGGTTTTGATTTTTTTTTTCTTTGTTTCCTTCTTTCTTTTAGTTAACAATCTTTCCTAACATATGCAGATCCTTTTTTTATTTATTATTTATTTTTAAGCTTCTCATTTGCATTTAGCTCTGAAAACAAAAATTGTTATTGTTCCCATCTTAATACAAGGTAATAGGGGTGACATTGTGACAGTGAAAGATTTCTAGCTAGGATTTTCTTCCTTTGTTCTTCCGTTTTATATTTATTAATTACACTTTAATACAAGGTAACAGGGGAGTGACAGTGAAATTATATTTATTAATTACACTTGTGGTTTATGTGAGGATTTTCTATGATACTGCCATTGTGAAATTTGTTCTTCCTTTTTTATGCAAAGAATATGATACTGTCGTTATGGCTTATGTGAGGATTTTCTGGTAACTCATACGGTCTGGCTTGATTTTTTGGACATTGAATTGGTTTGGGTCTGGCTTCTAAATGATTCCTCTGCAATTGGTATTTTTTGATATTTCCTTTATGTTTTCTTTCATTCTTTTCAAGATCACACTTTTTTTTTTTTTTACCTTGCATTTAAACTTGAGCAAAAGATTTAAACATTTTTTTCTTTTGTTGTTGTTAGTATCAGAATGGAAATTAGTACTTTTCATTATCATATCTTTCAACTTTCACTGAAAAATAAAATGAAGAAAGAAAAGAAAAAAATAAAAAGACTTTAAGTAGTCATTTGTGGAGGAAGGGAGTTAGTGCTTCCTTTCCTTATATTCTTTTGTTATTTTTGTCGTCAATTTCCTATTTTGTTGTTCACCGTCGTTTTTGATCATTTTTTCTTTTTTTAATAAGTTTTTTTTTAACATTTTATTGGACTTTTATTTTGTAAAAATGATGTGTTTTTTTTTAACATGTATAAAAAATTTAAGTATATGCATAAGATTTTACTCATGTTATTATTATTTATTTAATTTTATATTAGCTATTTAATATTTATTTATGTAATTATAAATTGTTTTAAATTTTAGTCTAAACTATTAATCAAGTTTAATTTTGTAACAACCCAAAATTTCTCACACTGCTTGTTTGTGAAATTGGACTAGATAGACTATATGGAGGCCAACGTCGACTTTTTATCCATGTGAGTTTTTTCTCAAACGTTATCAAGCATAGCGTAAAGGTCATCGCCAAGAGGCCATAGACGGGCGGCACGTCCAAATCAAAGTTGTAGATTTTAGTTATGGATAAGCAAAGTTGCAATTTAAATTCCAAATCAAAGTTTAAGTTTATTTGTATCACTTTTGGACATAAAATGATGTTTTTCAGTAAAATTATGAGCTTTTATCTTGTATAATTTTAGTGGGTTACAAATGTCACTAGCTGAAGGCCATTATGGTCTATAAAAAAACAATATTTATACGTGTTCTGAGGCAGAATTACTGCTTATTGTCTTCAACCTTGGGTGGAGAGATTTCTTTTCCATCGAGCCACCTTTTCAACTCCATATCTCCCTCTTTGGGTGAGTTAGAATGCAGTTTTGGTACTATTGGAAATCTTTGCGACAAGCTTCACGATCGTTCACTTTGGACAATCACCTTCTTACTTAGGTCTAGCCACTTTTCTGGTGTTTGGAGCCTCATCACCTCCACCCATGACTGCCACACTCACCGACGAGTATTTCCCGTGAACAGTGATCTCTAATAACTAGTACACGCACCACACGCGCCGCCTAAGCCTTGTGTGCATTGTCTCTATGCACCAAAGCCAGCAACTCCACCGCCGTTGATGGTGTTGCACCACCCACCTAGATAGCTTCCTCTCGCGCTGATGAAGCCAATCACGATGCCCATCTTGCCAAGAACTATTGTTTTCCTCACCTTCCTACATCACCTTCTCTTTTAGACTTCTTTTTATCCGGTGAGATGAACGACAATAGTTTCAGAGGGTCACGAGCAAGCTAACTACGTCGAGCTTTTGGTCCAATTTAGTTGAATTCGTGGAAATTCAACTTTGGCTGAACTCATAGATTTTTCGAGCTCAATTATGATCACCGACAACAAAATTATGTCAAATTGATGGTACCAAATCGATCTTTATATGCTCAAGTTTATTTTGCTATATAAATTTTAGCATGGATAATTGTATTTAAGAAATGCCCAAATTCAACCCAGGTCGAATTTACGGATCAAAATTGGACTATCTTTAATGAATTTGACTAAAATTGAAGGCTCAATTAGGTTCCTTAAGGGCTTAATAACCTACTCTAGTGCTCAATTTGAGCTAACTTTGGAGAAATCAAAAACTTCAAATTTTTTAAAAAATGTTACTCGAATTGATGGGTAATTTTGGTAATTAATGCTTTTTTAAAGTAATTAGATACATCAAACACTCACCTGGATCTTTGTATATATTTTCAATAACTAAGATAATTTTGGTGAATTATTATAAACATTCATGCACAGTTGAGAACAGGTTCGAAGGTCCAGTAAAAGTATTCAACTGATTTGTGAATGCAATTTATTTTCTAAATATTTTAAGATTATATACTAAATGATTGAATTTTATTTGATTGGTTTCGATTGAATCTTCCTGTGCATTTAAATTATATTCTGAAATATATAATATATGTTAATTTAAATGGTTGCTGAATCTAGATTATGCCATGTATTTGTGGTTTTAACGGAACTTATATTTATTTGGAATAAACATGAAATTTGTGTTTTAAATGGCTATTTGGTAATTTATAAAATTTTTAATTTTTAGAACTTTCAGGTAAAATTACAATTGAAAAAAGGTTGTGGCATTTGTAAAATTTAATAAGTTTTGGAGCAATTTTATGATTGTCAAAATATATAAATATTTTCATGAATTTTAAATAAAAAATTTTGAAAAATTGTTGAATTTATTACGATTTTTAAATAAAAGAATTTGAAAAATTGATAAAATTCGATGATGGATGATATTTAAGATGATTCTGATTAGTACCATATAGTATTGATATATTGATTGACATGAGTATGATATTACGAGCGATATTACAATATTTTGTCATCATTTGCTGGGGATACATGTCGAGAGAAATGATAAAAATCTTGACATGATGTATTTGAGATGCCGCTCTGTTGTGATGAGTTATAACATCTATCCCTGCTTGTGACACCGTCAAGACGCTAAAGGGGCCCAATACTAGAGTGCAGTACTAGTTTTAATATATGATTGTTGATTTTTGGTTTTTAAATTGAGTTTTAAATTTACAAGTTCTGGGTCATCTGTTTGATTAAACGAGTTGTGGCTCATTGGATTGACATTTTATGAGAATCTGTTTAACAAAATGAATTTAAATGTTTTGTGAAATTTAATTTACGGGTTAAGCGATTGATTAGCGATTTTAAGTAAATGTGTTAAAAACAATTTGCCCTTAAATCGTGTTTTAATGATTTAATGGATTTTTTGAGAATAAATCTAAGAGTTTTGTGAAAATATTTTCAAGTCAGAAAACTTTTCAAAAAGTGATGTGAGGCTTTGAGTTTAAAGAATTTTACCTACTGGACAACTATTTTGTAGTTATTTAGGAGCACTTATTAAGATATTCATATCTCATGTTTTGTGTTTTTAGCTTCGTTCTTTCAGGTCCTAGCTGCAGGTGAGGGTAAGCTACCGTCGACATCGCATTTGTACTTGGCTTCTGTTATTGTTTCATTGATTATGTAATAGACTCTGCTATTTTTATTCTGTTTACTTTCGAATTGTATTATTTTATAATTTCTGTTCCATCTACTTTCCGAACTAATTTATTAGTTTTGTACGATCTATCAGTATCTTGATGCAATGCACGCTTTATTTTACATATTATATATTACTTATTGATTACTTATATATTGAACTCCTTACAGAGGATGTTTCTATTGGTTGCCCTGAAAAATTCTGATAGAATCTAGAGGATTCCTGGAACGGGTCATGTCAAATTTGATATCCATTGTAGTCATTTAAATATTTTTTTAATTTCTTATTTAAAAAAAAATTATTTTGTAATTAAGTTTAATGAGTTAGCCGGTTACATGATAATTTAGTTAACATATTTGGTAATGCATATTTCAACCTAAAAATTTAATAATTTGAATAAAAAAATTTGACAAAAGAAAATAAAATAAAAAGATTTTAAGTAGTTCCTCCTTTGAGGAAGAGAGTTACAGCTTCCTTTCCTTGTATTTTATTTTTTATTTTTTTTTTGTAGTTGATTTTCTATTTTACGGTTCTCATTTTTTTTAACAGGCATAAATTCTTTTTTTTACATTTTTATTGGACTTTGAATTTGTAAAATGATATGTGTTTTATTTTTTATTTAACATGTATTAAAAATTAAGTATATGCATAGAATTTACTCTTGTTATTATTATTTATTTAATTTTATATCAGCTATTTAATATTTATTTTTGTAATTTATAATTTTTTATTCTTTTATTCACTATTAATATAATTTTATATTTGCTGTATTCATTTAAATATTTTTATAATTTTTTATTTTTAAAAAAAATTGTAATTAAATTTAATGCGTTAGCGAATTACACAATAACTTAATGAATAAATTTATAATTATATATTTTAACTTAAAAATTTAACAAATTATATTTAAATAAATGATATGAATACAATAAAATACAAAAATAATATAATACAGTACATGGATTGGTCTACTTATACTGGAACTTATTTGAATTTTCTCTTTTGGTAAAAGGACATTTTTGAAAGATCATGATAAGCTGGCTGAGGCATGAGTCATGATCTTGGACGCTGACTTTTTAAGCAAAACATTAGGAATTTGGGCACATGGTTTCAACTAATTCACAATACAATCAAACAATGTGGCAATATGTGATCGATGATTGGGACCCTGTCCCAACTCCACCACTCATCCTTTAACCATTTGCAAGATTCCGTGGAATTAAAGTGGGTCGCATTTCTAATTAATTACAACCGATTGGAAATTTGACCAATGTTTTAAAAACCTCGTTTTTTTTTTTTTTTTTTGTGAATAACACCTTGGTTTGTGTTTATCGTTTTATTATATTTAAATTTATATGTCAATATGTAACTGACCAGGATGGAAAATTTTGTATAATATTTGTTTTTGGAACGTATATGTTGGATGGAATTAAAAGGCTTTCAAAATCTAGGCATGTGAAATAGAATGGGAAATTCATATGGTATTTGTCAAGAGTGTGCAAAAAAATCGACTAACTGATTAAAACACCTGATTAAATCAAATCCAACATGTTTGGATCGGTTATTTTAGTGTAATTAAATTGGATCGATTTTGAAAAATCGAAAACCAAAAATCAGTTTGGTTCGGGGTGTTACAAATGGACCAAAACCGATCCAATCCGAACTGACCACTTTTTTTTTTTTTAACAAAACATATGGCAATTAATTTAATATTATTAGTATGTAAGCTTTGTTATATTCGCTTAAATTTAGAGTTAGATTACTCGATTATTGTATTAGTGCAGTAATTTTGTTTTGTTTTGTTTTAGTTTAATATGTTTATTTGTCATGTTATTTTTTTAATAATTTATGTGTTAGGTTTTGAAAAAAAAATATAATTTTTTTATAGATTACTTAGTGGGCATTTTATGTGTTAGGTTTTGAAAGAAAACATAATTTTTTAAACAAAATTTAAGTACAAAAAATTTTGGTACAAAAAATAGTTCAAATATTAAATATTTAAAATAAAAAAAGCTCAAAACTTAAATTTTAAAAAGTCTAAAAAAATTAAATAAAAGTTGAAGTGAAACCAATTAACAAAATCGATCCAATCTAATTACTAATTGGATTTGATTGAATTTGATTTAATATATAGATCGGATCGGATCGGATCAAATTGAAAAAAAAAAAGAAACGATCACTAATTGGATCGAATTAGTTATTTCTAAAATAAATCATATTGTAACCGATGCACACTCTTAGACTATTTGTCATACCAAGTATCTTCTAAGTCTCCTTACCTCTATTCATCAATAATAATAATAATAATAAAACCGTCACATAATTGCATAAAAAAATAAAAAAGTATGTTTTTTGGATTCTCCAATGGTAAGCAACCTAGGTAAAACAAATAAAATAGAGTAAAATTTATAAATATTTTTTTTATTTAGTATAAATCTAAATTAATTTTGTAGTTCAATATATTTCACAAACTACTGTCAACAACGTAAATCTATTAAAATTAACATTAAAAAAAAATATATTAATCTTTCTAAAGTAAACTTATTTTAAATAAAAATAATAATATTTTTTTAACCATATTCTAATCTCTTCCTCCTATCTCTTTTATTTTTTATTTTTTTCTCTATCTCTCATTTCTCTCTAATAGTATATATTAGTCTTTCTTTCTGTTTGTTTTTATTTTATTTTTTCCTCTCACATTTTTTCTCATTTCTCAGGTTATTTTCTCCCTCCATCCCCCGTCTCTCAGTTCTCTCCTCCTCATTGTCTCTCTCTTTTCGTCTCTTTCTCTCTCTCACTCACTCTCTCTCCTTTGGCAGAGTTTTGCATATGTAGAGTCTCATGTATAGCTACTGAATAATGATTTATGTTTTTTTTGGGCAATAGTTTGTTTTTCTGTTTTGCATTTGTTTTATGTATTTAGATTTTTGGTTTCTTGTGAAGAGTGGATTTGGGTGCAGAAAATGAAAAAACCAAAGTGGAAAAACCAGAGGAGAAGGGTATGAGTGAAATGGATGGGAAAAATGAATAAGGAACTGGGGGTGGGTGGGGGAGATGGGGTCGGGGAAAGCAGTGGGGCTATTGCTCTTGCATTTGGGTCTGCCAGGAAAAAGAGTACCACGGTACTTAAACAAATAAAAATCATATCCCACATAAACAACACTTAACAAAACCTATAAGTCCGTCCACCCATAATATCATCCTTATGAGCAGAAACACAAAAATCTGGAATAAAAGACCACCAAAGATCCTTCTGAGCTGAAATAGCATATTTGGAAAGAATATCTGCTATCTGATTTCCTTCACGAAAAATATGAGAAATCCTAAAATGAATTGTGCGCACAAACCTCAAACATCTAGACCACCTGGCCTGATACTTCCAAGGAATCCTAAGCAGATCTGTCTCAAAAAGACCTACCACATAAGTTGAGTCACACTCAATCCAAAGATGATCCCACTGATAACGCTCTGCAAGTTCCAAAGCATGTACAACTGCTAATATTTCAGCTTCAAAAGCAGAAACCAACCCCAAAGGAATTGCAAAACATCCTTTGACAAAACCTCGAGAAGTCCGAAACACACCACCCCCACCACCAGGACCCGGGCACCCATTAGCTGCACCATCAGTATTGACCTTGATCCAATTTGGCATCGGAAGGTTCCACCTCACAGGAATAATCTTAGGATCTTTAGGTGGAACTGCCTTAACTCCTAAATTCCTACAGACCAATAAATCTTCTATAGAATTAACCATGTGACCTGAGTGCAAAGGATTTGCCTCATGAACAGCTCGAACAATAAAAACAAAATCCTGAGAAACAGGCGGCAAAAATCCTTCATGCATAGACTTAAGCCTAGCAAACCAAATAGCTGCAAAACCCAAAATCAAAGCCACTTTCAAAATAGCAGCAACCTGAGAACTAAGCTTCAAATTTATAGCATTCTGAAAAAGAAACAAAGGAGAGTCCGTAATGCAGAGATTAATCTTAAACTGTAAAGAAATGAAATCCCAAATAGCTCGCGCATACGGGCAATCCAAAAATAAATGATCAATAGAATCCGAATGCATATTACAAACATAACAACGGGAAGCCATCTGAATCCCACGCCGAATCAAAGCCGAATCCACAGGCAATCTACTAAGAAAAAGTCTCCAAACCAAAATGGATCGAGAAGGAGGAATATAAGAAGCCCAAACCGAAGCAAACCAACCCAACTGCCGAGAAGCATTTACACAATGCAAATACATCTCCTTGCAAGTAACCGTCCCCTATTTGGAATGTCTCCAAACCATCCGATCATCATCAGAACTCAAAACTCTAGTCTTCTCAATTTTAACAACCAAATCAGGAAAAGCCAATTTAAAATCAACAGGTAACAACCATTGCCCATCATCAGAAAGAAAATTAGAGAGACACACATTAGAGGGGATGCACTGTTGACCCTGTAATAAAGTAACCAAAGGCTTGCCCAACCAATTATCATACCAAAACCGTAGCTGAGACCTACGACCAATGAGCCAAACACAATCCTTAAAAATATGATCCTGAATATCCCGGATGGAGGGCCAAATAGAAGAAGTAAGATAAAAATACTTATTCAATTTTCCTTTGAAACGAGATCTCAGAAAATGAAAAATAGGAGAATCAAAAGTCATCACCTTCCAGACAAGCTTACTTAACAAGGAAAAATTAAAGAATTTCAAATTCTTTAAGCCTAAACCACCAAGCTTTTTCGGCAAACAGCAGTCAGACCATGCCACCGTGATTGACCTTTTTCCATTAATAGTCCTAGTCCAGAAAAAATTCTTAATTGCCGAGGTGACATACCGAATTAATTTAACAGGCCATCGATAAACCATAAAAGTATGAACAAAAGAAGAGGTAATTACCGAATCAATCAGACAAGCACGTCCAGCATAAGATAAATGACGACCCTTCCAAGCATCAAAATTTTGAAGAATTTTATCAGCGATCGGCTGAAGCAGACGCTGAGTAGGTTGACCTTTAAACAGAGGAACACCTAGATAGCTTAAAGGAAGCTTTCCAAACCTCATTCCTGTTTCCCTAACAATTTGGTTTTTCCGAGAGACCGAAAAAGAATCACCAAAGAAAACCTGAGATTTATTCCAATTTACTCGCTGTCCTGAAATGTCGCCATACCAACGGAAAAGATTGACCACGGCATGAACATTTTTCTTCAAACCCCTACAAAAAATTAAAATATCATCCGCATATAGAAAATGAGAAGGAGCCATTACCTCCCTAGTAGCATACATAGGAAGCAAATCACCCGAAGCCACCAACTGAGAAATGTATCGACTAAGAAACTCTTCCGCAATACAAAAAAGCAAAGGAGATAACGGATCTCCTTGTCGCACCCCCCTAGAGCAAGAAAATAACCTTTTGGAGATCCATTAATCAAAACTGAAATTCTGGCAGACAGCAAAATATTAGAAATCCATAACTGAAACTTATCAGAGAAACCAAAAGCTTTTAAAACCTCCATCAAGAAAGGCCACGATAAAGTATCGAAAGCCTTTCTGATATCAATCTTAAAAGCCAAATTACCACCAAAGCACTTTCTATCCAATAAGTTAACACACTCTGAAGCAGCAGCAACACACTCCTCAATATGGCGACCTTTAATGAAGCCAAATTGATTATGAGAGATAAACCTCGCAGCAATAATAGCCAACCGATCCGCAATTATCTTGGTAACAATTTTAAATAAAAAATTACCCAACATAATAGGACGAAAACCATCAACCGTATTGACATCCGAGGACTTCGGGATAAGAACCATAAAATTGGAATTTATACCTGGATGCAGCTCGCCTGAAAGGAAAAAAAATTGAACAGCTTTCACCACATCAGTCTCCACAATATCCCAACACTTTTGGAAAAAACAACCTGAAAAACCATCCGGGCCCGGAGCACTAGACGGGTCAAGGCCAAAAACAGCATGCCGAACCTCGACTTCCGAAGGCACCGCTGTAAGCATATCATTATCAACTTGAGACACATCAGCTGAAATTACCTGCCGAACATCAATCAAATCCAAAGAAGTATCATTTTTATCAGAAAAAAGATCTTTGAAAAAAGATATGACATGCTCCTGAATAATATTTTGATCAAAGCAAGGAATGTCATTAATCTGTAAACAAGTCAAAGCCTTATTGGCTTTCTTTCTCCGGCGGAAAGCATGGAAAAAACTTGTGTTTCTGTCTCCATCCCTCAACCATTTAACCCGGCATTGATCTTTCAGAAGCAAATCCTCCCTCTGCAACTCTCGATCCAAAATAGTTTGAGCCTCCAACTCTTGATTGTATAAACCCTCCGAGAAGCCTTCCGAAGCAATCTGGGACTGAATATTTTGCAGACTCTCTCTGGCCTCTAAAACCCGAGAATGCACATTACCAAAACAATCCAAATTCCATCTTC
>QANX01005250.1:19724-39524 GCA_003254975.1 Ochetophila trinervis | reverse complement strand
TAGTCCAACACTAGGTGCAGTTCAAAGTCTAAATAAATCATCTAAATTTCCAAAGTTTCAAATTAAATTTAAATCATGTGAATTTTCTAAACAAACACCAAAAAATATTTTTCAAGAACTACAAGTGGCTTGATCTATTTAAAAGGGGTATGTAGGCAGTTCAGAATTTCAAACTAAGTGCAGCTGCAAAATATTTTCAATAATCATTTTCTCATGATATAATTGGAATCAAAGAGTAATCTCTTGGATTAAGAGATTGTAATTAAAGGTTATACAGTCTTGAATGGGTCGACCTATGTTTCAATAAACTCTTATACTCTCTAAAAGGGTATTAGTGAGACATTGTTTGTGAATGTTAATTTTTTCGCAACCATATTTTTGGCACGCCCGGTGGGACCCATTTTCTTTTCATCTCCAATTATATTGAGTTTAATTTATACATCTCACTTTCTTGTCTAACAGATAAAATGGCACCCGGCGTAACAATGTACTTCCATCAGATCCCCACTGTAACTATCGTTGGAGGACAACAAAAGAGAAGCGGTGTTCACACCACTTTTGTTGTTTCTGAAGTACCATTTTTCTGTATGAAGCGATCTAAGCATGTTGCAATTGTGGACTATCACAAATCGTCCACGGCCACTGAAGCTATGTGTACCCCTCAAATTTTAAAGGGGAAAGAAGCGAAGGGATTGAAGAAAAGGCACGCTAGATTTGCCAAAAGGAGATTGGCTAGGGCAATGAAGGCCTAAGCTTTTATCGCAGTCCAAACTGCATTTCCAGAGGCCACGAAGGTTTTTGTCCTTTCAATTCCTGCAGCCAATCTTCGAAAAAGAAAGTTGGTCAGGGTTTCAAAGGATTTACCCCATACAATTACTAATACTGGGTTCAACCTATAACCCATATCATGATTGGGTCAATTCCAGTCAGTCTAGTCACTTTCGAGTCTATCAATTTCAAAGACCACTAATAAATGATGATGATCCTGAAATTGGAAACATGCCTGTATTTGCTACTGGAGCTGCAAGTATTGAAGAACAGCTGCAAGAGATGCGTAGGGAGATGCAAAGGATGAGGGACGAAAAGGATGCTGAAATTGCAGGCCTTACTACAAGGTTAGCATAACAAATGAGACTACGGTCACAAGAACCAAAAGATAAAGGGCAAGCATCAAGTTCTGCAACTCCTTCAACACAGCCAGACTTGAAAGCACTGATAGCTGAAGGCATTTGGGAATATCAGGCCTCCATTAATCCGCCTATGCTTGGATATTATAAGCCATATCCATCGCATTATGATTGAATCCCGTTCCCTCAGTTTTACTCAAAGCCAAATTTTGAGAAATTTGACAGTATCAATGGTTCTCCCCATGAGCATTTGGCATATTTTGTGTCAGCTTGTGAAGAATCTACCCAATCAGATGCTTTGCTCATAAGACAGTTCTTCAAGTCTCTAAAAGGATAAGCTTTTACTTGGTACACACAGTTGCCAACAGATTCAATAATTACTGGGGATGATATGCAAAGGGCATTTCTCGCACAATTTGTGAGTTCAAAAAAGAAAATTTCCATCATTGACTTGGCGGAAACCAAGCAGAAGCCATATGAAAATGTCAATGAGTTCATCACAAGGTGGAGAATTCTCAACCTTCAATGCCCGGAAAAATTGACTGAACAATCAGCAGTCCAAATGTGTTGTAACAATCTTCTTCCAGATATTGCAACCTTTGTAGGTACTGCAGAACCTCAATCATTTGATCAATTGGTTTCGAAGGCAAGCAACGTTGAGAGACAAATGGCTCGTCAGAAAATCACTTCTCAGAAAACACGCATAGAGAAGAAGAAGGTAGAAACCAAGAAGATTGTTAAAAAGGGAGATTCTATGGCTACCTTTGTAAATCCTGGACAAAATAATGACAAAGGAAAGTCGAAAAAACCTCCGAAGCTGCTGACGCTAAAAGAAAGGAAGGACGTCAAATATTCTTTCAGTGATGAAGATGTTGATGATATTTTTGATGCATTAATGCAAGCTAATGCATTGACATTTCCTGAACCTAAAAGACCTGAAGAGATTAATAGAACTGGTGATCCAAAATATTGCCGATATCACAAGATTGTCAGTCATTCTTGAAAGGATTGTTATGTTTTTTAAAATATTATTGAAGGGATGGTAAAAAATAATTAAATCTCCTTAGCAGAATCTAGTGCTAGAGGGAAGACCGCTACCTCCAATAATGTTTCTTTGACTGAAGGGGTAATTCCAGTGGCTTTTGAGGTCGATAATCAAGTCACTATTGTCCACGCTCATCCCGATATGCCTAAATTGGAAAATCCTAATATTCCAACTTTATATGAACTCATGATAAAGCCAAATTTAGATATATGGGATGACTCTCGGCAACTGAGGATGAAGGTGGAGATGGATGGCAGACCTATGTTAGCAAGAAATCATCAAAAGCTACAATTTTTGCTCAAAAGTCTTCAGGGCATACTGGGTGTAAAATTTGAGGGAAACCCGAGGTGAACAAAAATAAGAAGAAAAAGAAGAGCAAGTCCAAGAAGAAGGTTCCAGTTTCTTTCATTTTTTTATTTCAGACATAAAACTTTGTGTTCTAGTTCATTTGTAGAATGTTAGTATAGCCAATCAAATAGATAAACTCCAACCGTAGAACATGTTAAAACCTTGCCCCATTTAAAAAAAAAAAAAGCTAGTAAAAAAAGAAAAACCTAAAAAAGAATATCGAAAAGAAAGAGAATAAAAGACAAAAGGATAATATATATTCTACATCTCTCATACATAAGTTTGTCAAAAGTGAAATTTCTTTCCAAAAGCCAAGTTTTCGAATCCAACACAAAAATTCTCTAGCAAAAGAGAAAAAACAAAATTAAACATTTACTTGCGATAATTTTTCTCTAAGACCATCACAAACATATATAGAGAGAGATGTTTTTTTTTTTCTTTCTTTGTGAACAGATGTAGAGATGGAGTAAAATATACTATTAAAACACTTTAAAACAAAAAAAAATAGCAACCAGTATCCACCTGAAAACTTCTTAGATCCAAATTGTTTTCTCAATTTTATTCTTTCATTTCAGACGATGACCACTATTACTTCTTTGATTTCTCGTTCTTCTTTAGCAAGGCAAAAAATCTTTTGATCCAAATTGAATACGTAGCATAATAACCCATCACATTAAACAATAACAAGAAAAAATAAATAAATTAAATGAAAGAAAAACTTATCAAATCAACAAAACCTAGAAAATTTAGAATCATATCTATAGGATATATATATATATATATTTTGTCTTTTCCTCAGCAGATTGCAGATCAACCGATGGAATAAAAGAAAAATTACTATTTTTTCATACAAATCTAAAATTATTTTTTTTCCTCCAATACTCTTTTTGTACTGAAACAATCCCTCATTTTATTTGCTTGAACGATGATATATCGTTTCAGTTNTTTAATCGAAAAAGTTAGGATTTTCATAAAATAAAAAGCCAAAAGAAAAATAAGATTTAAAAAACTGAGAGAGAAAAAAATAAAAAATATTGCACATTTGCTCTGCTTCAAAGGTGAAACAAATCCACTATCATAACCACAAAATCCGAAACAAACTCACAAATGCCCAAACAAATTAATCAAGAAAAAAAAAATATTTTCTTACCATATGAGTGATTTATCTTCTTCCTTTTCGAATATTTGATTAATGGAGTAGAAAATATAAATGAGGAGAATTAAAACGTGTGAGAAAATTATGATATATAAATGAAAAAAAATTAATAACAATGAATTTATTTCATCCACAAGACTCGAACCCGAGACTTTGTTTAAAGGGAAACGATGTCAAACCATTTATCTCAACTTTCATTGATAACAATAATGTCCTTTTTGCTATGTAGAAAAAAAAAATTATGGCGATAAAAAAAGACAGAAACAAATTTTGGCTACCTACTGTCCTTTATAATATATAAAATATACACAAATATGTCAAATCAAACAAGGTATATATATATATATATATGTATGTGCGTCAGATTAAAATAAAATAAAATAAAGGAAGAAGAAATTTTAATGTCTGATTGAAAGGAAAATAAATAAAAGAAATTCAAGTAAGGAAATGTAACTTTGCTGCCGGCGGAGAGGAAAAAAAAGAATTTTCTGTTGTGCGTAACAAAATGTATTTTAAAGCTTTAATATATATTTTCATCATCAAATTAGGTTGGGAATAGAACTCTTATTCTATTAATTTTAGAATTGAATTCTTTTTTTATTTAATTTTTGTTGAAAATTAAAAAAAAGGCTAATTGATTTTATTAGAGCTGCTTAAAATTTAAATATATAGCTCAAATATTAAATGAATTCAAATGAATTGCAAGACCATTCATTCTAGGCCAAAGCTCAAAACTCAAATTCAAATAGATTTTAACCCAATTCAAATTTGAAATGAGTTTTAAATTAAAAAAGATTCAGAAATTTAATTGGATCCTTTTTAATTGGACTTGTAATTAACCATTTAGTCCTAAGCCCGATTTTGGTTTATAAAAAAAGTTGAATAAAATAAGTTCAAAGCCCAATCAAAATATCAATGAGCTTTAAATTCTAAATTTTATTTTGGACTTAACAAAGTTAAAGCTTAACCCAATTATTTGAAATTGATTTATAGCCCAATTAAAAATAGGCTATAAATTTAAATAAATAATCTAATTAAATTATTTTGTTGGATCAAAATTCGAAAATCCAATAAATATAGATAATTTAAATAAAAATTAGGTTTTAAATAAATGATTGCTTTAATTAAATTAAATTGTCTAATAAATTGAAATAGACTTTTTAATTTAAAATTAATTTGCTTTCAATCCATTGCCAATTAAATCAATTTGGCATAAATCCAAATCAAATGTCAAATAAATAAAATATCCAATTAATTTTAAAAGACTGTTAATTTCTGAATATATTAAATAGTCCAATAAAATTAAAAATACAAAACAATCCAAAAAAGGCTTTTAAAATAATAGTCAATCAAATTAATGACTTAAATAAAATTCAATTGGTCAAAAAATTGTTTTAAAATATAAAATTATGAATTTATTATTTGGCATTCAATTCATAAAGTCAAATTTTGCCAAGTGATAAGTTTAACAAACTAAAATTGTTTGACTAACTCTATAAAATCAGGAGTGGTCAAATAAAATTCTAGAAGATGTTTGCATATGATTGAGACTTTGAGGGGTGCCAACCTAGTTGGGATATCTCTTTGTTCTTGTGATGCATAAATCTTTTAGTCTAAAATTTAATGAAATTACTTCTTTAAATTTTTCCAAATTAAGTAATCCAAGCAAATAATTTTGTGGTTATGAAATCAATCAAATTCCAAATTCTCCAAGTCAATTGTTTTTAAAGAACTATGATCGACTTGATTCCCAAATGATATATAGGCAGCTTAGTCCAATATTAGGTGCAGTTCAAAATCTAAATAAATCATCTAAATTTTCAAAAAAATCAAGTTTCTAAATCTAAATTTCCAAAGTTTCAAATTAAATTCAAATCATGTGAATTTTCTAAGCAAACACCAAAAAATCTTTTTCAAGAACTACAAGTAGCTTGATCCCTCTAAAAGGGGTATGTAGGCAATTCAGAATTTCAAACTGAGTACAGCTGCAAAATATTTTCAATGATCATTTTTTCATTATATAATTGGAATCAAAAGGTAGTCTATTGTATTAAGATATTGTAATTAAAAGTTATACAGCCTTGAATGGGTCGAATTATGTTTTAATAAACTCTTATACTCCCTAAAAGGATATAAGTGAGACATTGTTTGTGAATGTTAATTTTTTGCAACCATATGAAAGACGTAGTCCATTATTTAATGAGGAACATTCCATATCAGCCGTCTGATATGTATATTCAGATGCATTGACAGCGTAAATATACATATTGGACGGTTGATATAAATTGTCACCCATTAAATAGTAAACTGCGTCGCATATATTAGCAGTTTTGTATGCTAATATGGGAGTTTGAATAAAGTAAGGACTCTTTTGAAAGGAAAAAAACAATCAATTTCATTCATCAATAAAAGATAAATCTGCCCCACAAAAAGATGAATGGGAGAATTTTTTTTTTTTTTTGAAAAATAAGACAAACTACCGCTCTAAGATATTTTTAAAGAATAATTGCACTACGGTGCTTTTGATTCATAGCGTTTTACCATTTACACTCTTTAACTTTTACAAATAACATTTAATCTTTAATTTTTTTAATTTATTATAGATTGATTTAATTTTCAATTTAATCAAACAAATTAATAATACGTGAGAAAATATATTATAGTATTGATGATGGAGAAAAAACAATTGCACTAACAAAACTGATATCAATTTATTTGACTAAATTAAAAATTAAATCAATTTGCAATAAATTAAAAATTTAAAAGTCTAAATCGCTATATTTAAAAATTAAAAGCTTAAGTTATAAAATTTTGAAAATGAAGCACAAAAATGCAATTAATCCAAGTTTCAATAGCATGCTTAACAGTTAATATTTCAATCGGTACTGAAAAATTAAGCAAATGCTATACTTAATTCAAAATTTTAATCAATATGTCAATCCAAACCAACAATAAACGTAAAATTACTAAATCAGGAACGATTGCGCCAGACACTCATAGAGAGATAAAACCTATATCTTATATACATCTTCTATAACATGGCTAGATCTCGCACTAGAATTGACGCATCAACTCGTACACATACGCAGAAAAAGAACCAAATACAAACAATTAGTAACAAAACAGCCTAGGAATAATGAGGTGAACTATGATAGATTTTCGATTATACATAAAATAAAATATAAAATAATTAAAAAATGAAAGAATTTCGTTTGGACAAAAACATTTGGTATTCAAATTTCTCAATTCATATTTTTACACTCTTCTATATATGCAAACAGCTCTCGTGGAACACTCATGTTTCCGGTGGTTTCGAGAAAAAAAAAAAAAAAACTGCTCCTGCATAAGAAGCATCTCCGAGGGGAAAAAGAAAAAAAAAAGGTGCATGGTACAAGCTAATGTTAGCCTAAAAATGTGGGATGTAAAGAAAAAGAATTACATTGTGTTACTGATTTTAGGTGTCGGCCTAAAGAGACAGGCAAAGTTTCTCAATGGAGGTCAAGATAACTGGACGGCTATCTGCTGAAGAAGTGTATTTTTTTGAGACGCATTGATGATGCCTTTGCACTCGGCATCTAATAAGACATCAGTCATAATTGCAGCCGCATGACCTCTAGGCTCTTCCGAAGCCCTCCTTAACATGAATGCCTAACAAAAAAAAAAAAAGATTATCAATCATAACTTTGTTTCAATTTTCATTATCTGGGTAATACAATTTCATTTGGTTCTAAAGAAATCGGAGTCAGAGAACAAATTTACCTGCCCATGATGTGTTATATCTAAGCAACCTGGTTGTTGTATAAATGGCTCTCCATCTATTTGAACTGGGAAAGGACTCGAAGTTTGTATTCTTATCATTTTTCCTTGGGCTAGCCTTCTAGCTTGTGATAGTCCAACCTGTGCAGTAACAGATACATTACTATGGAAGTAAAATTGGAAGGAAATTCTAACCCTAAAGAAGAGCAAAGACAATCAACAAATACTTTGAGCAATAACTTAATCTATATCTTAAATTAAAAATTTCCAAATATAAAAAACATATTGCTATCTTCTTTAATCTTGCTGTTAGAGCTGGCACTCTAGACCTAACAACCAGGACATACTCAATTAAATTATAAATAAACTCGTAAAATTAAGTTTTCAAATACCTGAAGCTTTCCAAGGTGCCAGGCTCCACAAACGCATACAACTTCAAGAACTTTATCATGCATGGACTGCAAACTAAAATAATCATCATGCTCGAATTCATTTTGCCAAAGATTTACCCCACCCATGTAGCTGCCAATGTTGAGCACAATTAAACCCTCAGAATCCTAGATAACAGAAGAAACATAAAATCAGAAAATTGAAAAATTGAAAGCAGCAAGCAACTTCAAAAATGAAAGTAAACAACAATGATAATAGAAAATATACTAGAATTAATGATAACCTTTGGAATATCAACGTCTTTCCCATCAACTTCAAGCCAAACTTGCCACGGTAACTCGGCACAAGTTCTGTCCATTATATCTCTTGCACCTTCTTTGGCATATCTCAATTTATTTAAAAACTGTTCCAAAGATATTAGTTAGTGAACTTTAAATGACTTAAGTAAGATAGGAGCAAAAGCCTTCCTCAGAACTCCTTAGTTATTTATTTATTTTTATTTTTTTAAATTACCAGAAGAGCATCTATTTTGAAGATTTTGTAGCAGAAGAAATAAATTCTCTAAACTACATATTCATTGCCCTTCTTATCATAATTTCCACGGTTGCAACCAAGAAACTTGACAAAAAAGTTCAATCAACCCGTTACCATTACCAACCATCATCTATTGGATCAAGGCAACAAACCAGATTAATGGCGCATTCAAAGCAAACACCATGTTAGCATAATAACTCTCTCTTAGTTATTTAGAAAAATTATTCCTAAAAACTTGAACCAAGAATTCATAAAATCTAGTTTTATAAAGGCAAATCAAACAAAACACAATAAGAAACTAACCAAACAAGTAATAAATGAGATCAAAAAACTTAACATATGGAAACTATAATTGAACCAATGATTATTTTACAATGATAAAATCACACGGAGGAGGATAGCAGCTACCTGACTACTAAACTTCTCTGGATTTATTTCCCGAGTCATATGAAATTCATATGCAACCTTTGCATCACAACCAATACCTATTAAACATTAAAAGGAGTCAGACAAATCTAATAAAAATTAAAAATCATTAGCAATCGTAACTTCAGATAGATACCTAAATAGTTCATCATGAACTTGGATTGCACTTTACTTGGATCAGCTTCAAAATTTTCTCCTCTGATATCTACTTTCCAGCGATCTAGCATCGTAACTGCAGCATTATTTATATCATGCAATAATGTAGTCAAGCCATCCTGTCCATCCATCATAGAGAAGCCTCTTCCCCATTGCAGCACCCTTGACAAATCATTTCCTGTGCCAAGGGGAAGAATAGCAACAGGGGGAGGTGATTCAAATTTAAGCCTTTCAATTGCATCAAGTACCCATGCAACAGTGCCATCTCCACCACAGACTAAAACTCTGAAGTAATGCACATTCCTAAACAGCTCCAACCCAACCTCGGGCCCCTTGGACGTGCTCAGCTCAAAAACCTGGAATTGTTGATAGTAAAACTCAAAACAAATACTCCCAGAACCATAAACAGCTATTCAACATCGGTATTAATCCCTGTGCAAATATCAATACTCTAAGAAAGGGAAAAGCTAATTCATGTGATGCTTTTAACAAGAACTTCAGAAAATTTAATCTATCAAGTCACTCTAGCAAAGACTAACATGTAGAGACAAATTATACAAGCTTATAATCAACCAACGGAGTCAAAATCATTCAACTGTACTTCTCTTATTCACTAATTCAAATAGTGACTATTTGTGGAATCTCAAAATATGGAAGGGAGTATGCGGTGGAGAGTTAAAGTTAAAGAAAACAGGGGTCTAATACAACAAAAAGTTAGAGACCCTAATCACTCAAATGGGGGTATTGAAAGTCTTAGCAGTCTGCAACTCAAAACCTAAGCATAAAGAATGGTGATTAACAAAGCATGACAAAAACATTGAAAAGTCCAATTATAAACATATCCACTGATCCATAAATGGTCATAAATATATTGCAAAAGTATAAATAATCATAGTTGACAAAGGAACCCAACTACTGCACAATGTCAAAAGAAGACACTGACATAAAGAGGTTAGATATTTTAATGTCATCTTTTTTCTCCCACCACATTTGCAGTATAATCAATCACAGTGACTATATGCTAGAGAGTTCAACCATTACCTGCACAGGATTCAATAGCATGTTCAGCCTCCTCCGAAGAGAAGATCCATGTTGACCTCCACTCCTTGCATTGATAAAGACTACAAGAGGTCTAGCATCCTGAGGTAAATCAACCAATGTATATCTCTTTACCTGCCCAAAGCTGACAGTTCCACCCCTCCTCTGCATTAACCCATTACAAGTGCCCTTTACACCATATGCTCTACCATCCTTTTTTAAAAAGTCAAAACTCCTCTCACTACGGGATCTCTTCAAACCAGAAAGACCATTGAGCACAAATTCCTGAGGTGCACTTGTGGCTGAGGCATCCTGCAACTTGGCATTAATTGAGAAACCATCTCCATGTTTTCGATGGTGCCTTCTTCTAAACTGACCAGAAGAGGTTATAACTTCCTCCGATATAGAACTTAGCACTCCACCTCCATTGCAACCATCAACTTCCTTCACACAAAGAGGAGAAAGGATAACCCTCCTAAGAGGACCCAAATCACAAACATCACCATTATCTTTCGACATTTTGGTTTGACATTTGACATGTATGAGGCGCTGACACCATAGACAATGCCATGTAGGAGAAGCATCAAGAAACGGAACACCACAAGGTTCATCACAATGAAAGCAGAAAGCAGACATGTCGGGATTATCATCCATATTATCCCATCTTTCTGACCAGTGGTGTCGAACATGACTAAAACCAGCCTGTGCCACACATTTGCAATCCTTTACAGCAAACTGAGAACAATAGAAATGAGCTACTGCACCACAAACAGAGCAGCGATGGACAGGAGTACATGATAAATCTTTTCCGCCTAGGCTTTGCAGGGACACCAGTGAAGTCAAGCAAATGCAGCATGTGGAAGACTGCTCACCATAAGTAAAATCTTCCATCCACACATGATGTGAAAGAGGAACTTTTAACTTCTTCCACACTTTTTTCTTTGCCCTTGCAGCAGCTTTAACCCAATTCAGGGATGCCCTTCTCTGCCATTTAAGAAATGCATACACAATAGCTACAAGCCCAAAAGACCCAGTGACCAGCCATCCAAAAATAAATGGACCATAACCATCTGAGCTCATCAACAATTTAATAACTGAATTGCTTAAGTCAATCATTTTTTATATCAATTGTCACTAACTACACCACTTGTTGTTTCCAAAGTGACAAATTTGATGATATAGATGATGTATTGAAAACCTGATTAAAAAAATTAAAATTATTTATATACAGAACCAACAATCAATGAGGAATACAACTAAAAATTGTGTATATAACTATAGTAGACAAGGAAAACCTTTGCTTTCTTTGATAAAACTGCAAATATCAGAAAAGGGAATAATTAAATGCAAACAACAGTTGAGTTAATTTAAGTTATATAAAAATATAAATAACAATATAGCCCTGATAATTTCTTGTTTAAAATATGACGTGTTGACACATGCGGTTTAAAGGTTAATGTTCACGCTCTAACTCAATGAAAACCCAGACTCAGATAGGAGAAAACAGAAGCAAAAGCTGAACTATGAAGCTCAAGTAAGCATCCCAGCTAAACTATAACTAAAACGAAGGGAAAAGAAACAACTCTAGCAGTATTATTTGTAATTATTAAAACATAGAAAGGAAAAAACTAACAGGCAATAACTAAAATAAATGGTAGTAAATAGCTGATATTTCACAGATATGAAATATCCTGGGCGTGCAGCTAAATGACACCCAACATTTAAATGTATGCAGAAATAAAGAACACCAAAAGACTGAATTTCTCAGCTCCATCTAGGTAAACAGTCCATAGCATGCGACAATAACCAAAAGCTCCAAAACATGAAGCAATGAATCAAAAACTAAGTAAACCTTCATCCTCCACAAATTCTGATCAATCAAACTCCATACAAATCAACAAACACAGCATAAAACCTCAAATGCGCATATCCCTAATCCCTATCTTTATCATCCACGCTCTAGCAATCTATTTCAAGGACTCTGCTCAATCAAATTCCTTAATCCTTACAAAATTCCAGCCCAAACAAAAAGTAAATTATCACAACCATTTAAATAATCCAATCACAATGCTTCCGTCAAATGCACGCACAAGAAGAACACTAATCGCCGATTCAAATTTGCAGAATCCAAAAAAAAAAAAAATTAATAAAAAGAAGAAGAAGAAGAAAACACAGTAAATTCAGATCCATAACATCGATAACGATAACAAACCATATCGCAAACCCTAACAAATCAATAAAAAAAAAAAAAAGAGAAAACAGAAACGTAACCTGAAAGAAAAGTGTATCCGGAAAACGATGCGAATTGAGAATTGCGAGAAACAGTAGATTTGGAGAGAATTCAGGATTGGAGTCGAAGAGAGAAACCCGTGAGAAGGAAGCGAATTGAGAATTATTTTTTATAAAGCTTTTAATATATTGAAGGAAAAAATTCAGAGAAAATGGAAAGCAAAAGAGAAATAGAAGAAAGAATGAAAGAAAAAAAAGGGCGGGATCTTTTTCTTGCGCATCGAACGCGCCTTGGCCTCTGTTGGAACCACCGATGGCGATTCTTGGGCCTGATTGCTCATGCGTGCGGTATTAAATTACTTAAATATCCTTGAATTGTTATTGGAATTACTACGTGTTTTCTTTACCTTTCGCTATTGGAATTTGGTATTGCCGACGTGAAGTGGCTTTTTTGGAATTTAGATTCTCTGGATTCGTCCAGATTCAGGATTTTTTCGTTAGATTTTTTATTTTTTTATTTTTTAAATGGGCCACCATTTTGGTTGAATTTTTGGGAGATTCGCTCTCTAAATGTTGGACTTGGATTCGACCCCCCTATTTTTAACCCCTTAAAAATAAATTAAAGTTGTTTAATTTCTTTTAGAAAAAAATAGAATATGATTTACATATATATATGGCTATCAAATTCCATTTGAATTTTATTCCATTATTGCAGTACGATTAGAAAACTAATTTTATTTATTTTTTTGGACATTGGAATTAAATTAAATTTATTGGAAGAAGATTCTTATGGGAGATAATCTTTTAACCTAAAGCAACTTCATTACATAATTGGACTAGGATTAATTATACTAATAATTGTAAAGAAAACATAAGAGAGTAATTAGAAATTGAGGTTGAGTCTTGTACAATAACTAAAAGAGTGAAATCCTGATTAACATTAAAAGAGAGGTTTCTATTCTAGTTGATTTAGATTCGAAATTAAAAATATATTTATTTTTTACCAATAACTAAATATTTTTATCTGTAAATACAGCATATTTGATTCTATTCATAAATTTATTTTTTTTCCATATGAATTCTAGTCTCAATAAAAATGGTAGTATCTTATTGTTTATGTGTTACGATATGAATATATCCACCAATTTTTTATGTATGGATGATGAGATTCCATTGATAGAGAGCCAATTCCATTGTTAGTGCTAAAACACGTAAAATATTCTACTTAATTCATTCAACACAATCAACACTATTCAACACTTCATTACCAAAAAACATAAAAACAATATTGAATATTTATTTCTCTTAGTCACAGTCATAAGCTTGTTTTTAATAAGTAAAATTAGAGCATTTACCTTCATATATTGATAATGAACTAGCAATTATTGATGCCCAAATTCAATGCTCATACCTGCCAAAAAGAGCACAAGCAACTACCAATAGACACAACTCTCTCCAACATTTCTCTCATCTTGTTTCCACAAAGCAAGCACACCATGGTGCTCTAAAGCTCAAACCATGTGTAACCCTCAGAGAGAGAGTCGCCAACACATCCGCACAACCATATTGTTTTATCCTTTAGAAAAAAATCATGTGCTAGCTTCACATATCATTCATCCCTTTTTAAGGCACGCATCACGTAATAATAGATTTAATATGTATAACTTTATAAAATGAGAAAATCAATTTGGCTACTAAAGAATTATAAAAAAAAATTATGTCCAAGAGCTTCGCTGCAAATAGTAAACAAAATAGTCCAGTTTAATCACAAGTACAAATAAATTATTTTAAGTAGGTTACATAATTAATACTACAATAATATTTTAGAAGAAACATAAAAGAGTAATTAAAAATTAGGCAAGAGTGAGGTTTAGAGTTTTTTTTTTTATTTGGGCGAAAGGATTGCTTTATAGAGCACAAAAAGGCAAGCTTACACCAGCGGAGGACACCAAGTCCTCTCCTCGGATAACAAGTTCAAAATAAAAAAAGGTAAAACACACTCAAAACAGTCGGATATAGCTAAATTACAATGATTAGTCCTTGCCCATTTAGCTGCACTGTCGGCACTTATGTTAGCAGTCCTAGGAATCCAAGTCAGCTTCCATCCCAGGTTGGAAATATACATTTCTCGAAAGCTTAGAATTCCATGCTTGCTATCCCACCCGCAGGAGTCCTCCATGCTAAGCACCTGGTTGAAAATGCACTGGGCATCGTACCTTCATTCAACAAGCTTCCAGCCATGTTCCTTTGCCAACTTAGCTGCCCACAACAGAGCCTCAAGTTCCGTAGAGGCCGGGTTCTTTCCACATCCCATTTAGAAACAAAAAAGATTAATTTTCCTTCACTGTTCCGAGCCACCATAGCCATTGCACTTGACCCGTTGCCAATAGAGGCGTCAACGTTAATGACAATGGATCTGACATGTGGGGGGCTCCAAGGAGTATTAAGATTCTGAATGCCCAATCTTATGATCTTGGTTTCCCCCTTGCTCGAGAATTCCTTCACCGAATGGCCAAGCTTGAGCAAAGCCTTCTCAAATTTTGTCTCTCCTTCAAACACCATCATGTTCCTCATAAGCCAGATAGAGTGTAGGCATGCCACCTTGATCAAAATCTCCGACTCTCCAGTTCCTCCCTTTCTGCTAGAAAGGATGCTACGAACAAAATCTTTGGGGTTGTGACCCTCCAAAAAGGTAAGCCTCAAGCTCCATCTGCTAGCAATGGCGAAAGCCTTAACACCACTACAATCCCTGAAAATATGAATAATATGCTCCTCCTCTTGACCACATAGCCCGCAACCACCCCCCTAGACGAGAGCTCATGATAGAATTTAAGGGGAGAACGTTAGAGGCCAACCTCCATAAGAATAATTTGAACATTTCATGCAGGTTAGCTTTCCATATCAAGCCCCAAACCTCTTCACATGTACACTACTCCGCAGAGATAATACAATGAGCACTCTTGACCAAGAATTTTCCGTTAGCATTTGTTGCCCAACAAAGTTTTTCTTCACAGTCCATTAGTGGGGGGGGGGGGGATTTCTTGGATAAGGGTTGTGTCCTCGTCCGAGAAGATTTGCCTTAGAATCCCGGGGTTCCATATTCTATTCTCAGCATCCAGTAAATCAGCCACCCTCTCTCAGCCAGTAGCTCCACCAGCAACCCCACCCCGACTCATTGGAGTTTAGAGCTACTGTCAGGAACCCAAGGATCACAACTAAAATCAATAAGCCACCCATTGCCCACACTATAGCAAGATTCCTTCCGGATGACTTCTCAAGTGCTGAAAATACTTTTCCAGATACTTGAGTCTTCCTTCTTGGCCACACAACTAAAAAGAGACTTCCCATTCATGTATTTACTCTCTAAAACTTGCACCCAAAGCCTCTCATCCTTAATGGTAATTAGCCAACCCAGTTTTGTTAAAATAGTCGTATTTATATCAAAGAACTTCTTAAAACCCAACCCACCGACTGCCTTGTTCAAGCATAAGGAATCCCATGACTTCAGGGCCAAAATCTGATGCCCTCATGTGTAGCCCCTCACCAGAAACGTCTCACCAAAGAGTCTAGATTTTCACAAACTCCTTTGGAAATCCTAAATGTCTACATGGTATACACCGAAATGGAAAGAACAATTGATCGAATAAGTGTAGCCTTAGCTGCTTTGGAGAGCAGCTTGCTCTGCCATCCCTCAAGCCTCCCCTGAATTCTGTCTTTGAGCTTAGCAAAAGCTTTGGATTTATTTCTTCCTGGCAACAAGGGGTTACCGAGGTAAATCGAATTTTTTTGAAAACTCTTTAGCCTCTATAGCTTCTTGAAAAGCCTCTGGGTCGTTATGGTCGTGTTTGGAGAGAAGAGGATGTTTGATTTATCTTGGTGTCCAGACCACCTACAAAAGATATCAAGGCAATCCCACATAGCTTTCCCACTCTTCAGATTAGCTTTCCCAACCAGCAGGAGGTCATCAGCATAAAAGAGGTGATTGATGGCTGGGGTTGTTATGCCAAGTTTGAGGCCTTGCACTTCTTGTTTAGAGTTGAGAAGTCGAGAAAAGACCTCATTACACATAATAAAGAGATAAGGGGATAAGAGATCCCCTTGTCTTAGACCCCTAGAGTGCTCAATCTCACCCACCACCATCCCATTTATTTGAAGGGCATATTGAACCGAACTAATACACCCGAATATCATCTTTCGGAACTGATTAGAGAAGCCCCACGCATCAAGAACTTAATTTATAAAAGGTCATTTGAGCATATCATAGGCCTTCCTAAGATCAATATTTGCTAACATTAAGCCACCTTTGCGTTTGCACTTCCTAACCTTTATGAGTCAGCTCCTGAACTAAAACGGTGTTGTCAGCAATTCACCGACTTTCCACAAACTCTCCCTGGTTAGACGAAATCAAATTTGCCAACAATGGTTTCAACCTCATAGTAATAATCTTATAAACAATTTTATAGGTAAAATTGCAGAGGCTAATGGGTCGATATTGATTAAACTTCGTGGCTTGTTGCAACTTCGGAATCAAAACAATATAAGACCGATTTAGCCCTTTCGGAATTGCTCCTGTTCTAAAGCATTCTTGGGTACAACAGACTATTTGACTCTTAACCGTTTTCCAGTAATGCCGGTAAAAAAAGATGGGAAAACCATTTGGTCCTAAGGCCTTTAGAGGGTGGAGATCTAAAATACTAGATTCAATTTCAATCTCAAAAGGGATTCTCATAAAGTCTGCATTGGCCTCCAGAGTAATAGGCAGGAACTCTAAATTTTCCAAGCTTGTTGGCATGACCGGGTTATCAGTTTTAAAGACTTCTCCAAACTTTTCCAAAAAATAATCTTTGATGTCCCTCTGTTTCTTAATCCATACGCCCTTATCAAAAACAGCTCGGATTCTGTTTTTCCTTCAACGATTGATCACGCTAGCACGAAAGAAATGTGTGTTTTGATCCCCTTTCTCGAGCCAAAGTTTGCGTGATTTCTGCCTCCAAATGGACTCCTACCTAGCCCGCGGCCCTCTTAGCTCCTCCTCTATCAAAGTTTGATGCCTGAGATTCTTTCCTTGTCCAAATTGGATTAGCTCCAATTCCCGTTCCAGCGCTTTAATCCTATCCTAGACATAACCAAAATGGTTTCTGCTCCACTCACAAAGATCCTTAGCGGTAACTTGTAACCTCCTCTGAACTTTGTGAGCTTCCATGCCTCCACGAACTGGGTTAGACTAGGCTTGTTTCACTATAATGGAGCTAGACTCGTCACTGGTCCAGGTCTCGAGAAATCGGAATGGCCTATTGCATGTTTTGGTCTCACCTCCCGCAGTATTCAGAAGGACAGGGGCATGGTCTGAGACTTCAGAGTTAAGATGATCCACATAAGCGTCCTCATAGATGTCAAGCCATTCTTTGTTGGCTAGAAATCTATCAATGCTCTCCTTTATCAAGGAGAGGTTTAAAGTCTTCTGTAATGCTCTTATGTTAAAACACATAAACTAAGTTAGAATATGCTACTGTATATCTAGACTGGCCTAATGATAAAATTATTGAAATACACTTGCAGATCCAGAATTCAAACATTGAACCATTTCAAATTCTCTACTTCTTTTGTTGTAATGAGTTTCATGTTGCTCCAAAAAAATATTTCTTATGTTATTTACAAACAATGTATTTATTTTTAATTGGGCAACCTATAACGATGATTAAAGCTACGCTTCTAGCATAAGAATTAATACTTTGTATTGATCTTAATTTTTATTGTTGACATATGTTATATTAGGATAAAGAACTTATCTATTTGCAGGTCTTATCGAACACAAAGTCTAAAGGACTTACATTACAAATCAAGTTTTTATTTGTTATTTCATCGAGATCGACTGTTTAAATCTTAGTGTGCTGAGATAAATGTTGAAAAACATGTTTAAGCTTGTTTCAACATTATTTTTTATATATACTTTTACGTCAAAGAAACGTAATATCTTCGAAAAACATATATAAGCTCATTTGTTAAGTTTGTAGGAAAGTTCATCAAAATATGCAACTTTCTGGATAAAGGAGTCTAGTCAATTTGATATCATTTAAACAAGATGTGAAAAACTAGCAAGCTTAATATCAATGAAAGCTTGTGCAAGAAAAAAGATTATATATATCGTAAACCTAAAGAAAAACAGCTACCAAATTTGTTAGCGGTAATAGAGAGAGATAAAGAGGCTAATGCCATGTGAAAGCCATAAAGAAGTTGTCTCCAAATTGACACATTTTTATAATTAATTAATTGGCAAGAGAATGTTAATGGGACTTTGGGAAAAACAATTTTAAGAAAATTAGAAAATAAATATGAAACCCTAACGTATTGTTTGATAAAAACATTTTCAATGGTGTAGTGTTATTATATATAATTTTGCAAATCGAGTTGATATTTGATAATCCATATTTTCTATTAAAAAAATGTACAAAATGGTAAACTTTATTTTATTTTTTATAACACAAAAGGTCTGGTTTTAATGGTAAAATTTATTAAATTATTTTATTAGAAATTAAATAATTTAATGGTAATATTTCATGAATTAACTTTACTTTATTTTTATTTTATTTTTTGAAATTTACTTTACTTTATTAAAGTATAGTTATTAAGGCTTTCTTTTTTCTTTTTCTTTTAAACCCCCTCTCCGATTTCCCAAAATATTTTTTCTGAAAAGTTATTAAGGGTTCGTTAGGATACGCTTCACCAACAATTTAGTGTTTTGTAATAATTACTATCCCAGAATATCTTCTTCTTCTGACCAAAAAAAAATATCTTTTTTTTTTTTGGTGAACCTGTGAACTATATTTGTGTTTTTGGTAAAGCTGTGTATTATGTTTGTTTTTTTTTTTTTTTGCTAAGAGTGTATTATGTTTGTTATGTAATAATTACTTGATATAAGATATCAAATTATGTCTGTTTCGCATATCAGTGTCTCTGATAAAATCATGGCCCGAATAGATTTTAGGATCTAAAGGTATATGGGCTCAATTTGCTAAATTTTGTCTCTCATTACGTTCAAAAGAAATTGGGCTTTTAAGTTAAAAAGAAAAAAGTTTTTTTTTTTTTTTTTTTTTTTTTTTTTTTTTTTTTTTTTTTTTTTTTTTTTTTTTTTTTTTTTTTTTTTTTTTTTTTNACCGTTGTTTTTCATTTGCAAAATTTATTTTTCTACCTCAATTTAATGTTTATTTACCGGTGTAATATCAATCATCCACTTACTTAAATTTTTATTTTCTATCTTTCTCAGGAAAAAAAAATAGAGGAAATGCCACTGATAGCTCTTTTGCTCTTTTTTTCTTTCATTCTCTCTCTATAAGTTATCTCTGTGGTTCTTTTTTTTCTCACTCAAATCCATTTTTCCTCATGGATTTCCTTTTAAAAAATAATTTCTTTCAAAAATAAAAATTAACATTAACTTTCAAAGGTTTAGAATTCATTAAAATTTTATAAGTATTTCAGTGAGATGAATGTGTTTGGATGAAAAAAAAATGAAGAAGAAGAAAGAAAGATAGCTTGTTGAGACAGAGAGAAAAAGAAAGAATAACAAAAGAGAGATAGAGAAAAAAAAAAAAAAAAAA
>QANX01005250.1:0-19703 GCA_003254975.1 Ochetophila trinervis | reverse complement strand
AAAAAAAAAAAAAAAAAAAAAAAAACTGGTTTGGGGTGGACTGAAAGAAAAGAAAGATTAATTGAGCTTGTTGAGAAAGTGAGGAAAAAAAAGTAAAGGAGAAAGAGAAAGGAAGGGAAATAACAAAGAAAGACAGAAAACAAATTATTGGGGGGTTGTGTGAGAGGAGGGGAAAATGATGGGATTTTTGTACGATGTTCATGTTACCAACATTTTACCTATCCATGTTCAATATTTTTTATTTAGTTATTCATCCGTATTCATGTCAACATCTTGTTTAATAATGTTAACTACCATTTAATTTGTTTTGATGAAAAAAAAAGAAAAAGAAAAAAAAAGATGAAGATGAAGATGAAGACAACAATATCATCCATGCCCAACACCTGGACAGTGTGTGTGATTTCAAGGTAGTATGTGCAAAGTTTGAAGGGTGTATGCAATTTTTGGATAGAGACCTAATTATTACACAATGTCTTAGGATAAAGCAAGATATGAAAGAACAAGACTTATCACATTTTATCTGACACCGCTCCATTTGATAGCCACGTATTTTTCAAAAAATGACGCGCTTCCCTGAACATGAAAAAGCTCTCAACTTCCTCCTTCTACAATGACTTTATAACTATCTCCATCAAAATCTTTTCTTTAAACATTTCAATTCTCAATCTCTATTTTAATCACATAGCAGACAAAAGTAAAAAGTTTGTAATTCTATCAGATTCTCAACCACAAAGAAAGAAAAGTTCTACAATTGCACCATCGGGGCCGTCAAAAAAGAAAGCAGCAAATCTTGGGCGACTCCACCACTGCCACAGCCACCGCCACCACCATCCGTCCTCATTGTCAATATTAGTATGGCAGCCCTGCCGACACAAATATCGACAAATTAAACCAAAAATTTTCCACTTCTATTTTTGTATTTTTACAATGACCAATATATATGTAATAAGACTATATGTAATCCGGTTGTTTTCATTTTGACTTGTAATTAATATAATATTATATTTTGATTTGGCATTTATTAGTATTTTTAGTGTTTAGAAGCATAGTATGTTTGGTGTTTAATACCCTACAAATTAAATAAAAAATAATCATAGTGTATTTTTTTGGAATGGAGGTTAAAGATGACATTACCTGACATGCTCAAATATTGGGCAGTGTGTGCAAAAAGCTAGGTGATGTGTACAAATTAAGGGTGGGGTTCACACTGCCATTGACAAAGACGGTGTGTGTTACCAAAAGTGAAGAACAAAGCAAAGAGGGCTAGCCTCTTTGTCTTTTCTCCGCCTTTGGGTGCACACATTACCCTTTTAAAAAGCAGTATGTTTTAAAGGGCGAGGAAGTAGAATTGAGGCCCCAAAGAAAAAAATTTAAATCATGACATGATAACACATCTAAAAAAAATACGAAATTAACAGGTTTGAGTTTACTATAAATGGGTTCGGGTCAAATTTGGATCACTCATTGTTAACCGTGTCATTTTTTAGTTGACCTGCTTAATCCAAAATTGATCCGTTTAACTAAACGTGTCAATTAACGTGTTAATTCAACCCGACACGATTATAATCTATTTAAATTATAATTTTAAAATATTAAATATACTATTAATAAAAATTGAATTAATCAATTTTTATTACTAGATTATATAATTATTTAAAATTGTATCATTAATTTTTTCAATTTAAAAAAAAAATAAAATCACTAAAATAATATTTATTTACTTAATTATAATATATTTAATATATAAATATGGCCTTATGGACATCAAAAAATAAAAATTGATATACTTAATTAAGAGTATTTAAGATGTAAAAAATTAAAAGCATTACTATTATAGTTTTTCTATGTTACTTTACAAAGTATTATCAATTTTATTGTGTATATATTTTTTTTAACTTATAATTAATTAATAATTAAGTTCTTTTATCTTTTTTTAACTAAGTTAATTTATTTAATTGGATATATTTTGTATAAATTGACTGTGTTAACCCAAATTGACATGTTTAATAAACAGTTTATTAATTGTGCCGTGTTACATATTTGTTAAACGAGTTGTGTTGGAGTTGAAATTATCTAGTACATTAATAAATAGAATATTTTTTTTTTATTTTAACACAATTAATAAACAAATTAACACAGACATATAACATTTTTACTTTAATTATTTCCCTCAAGTATAGTCATAATATTTGCCACACGCTCTCTTCTTGGGACAAATCTTGTCAATATATTATCACATCTTTTTTAAAAAAAATAATATTATAAATTTTGTCATAGAACTTTTACTTTAATTTAAGTTAGAAACTTATGTGTCTAACTAAAAATGTCCAATTATTTTTGTAGTAAAAACTGTAAATAACTTGTTTCTTCCATTTTTCAAAAAAGAGTACAGATATGTGAAGTGCATTTATTTTTTTAATATTTTATTAGAAACCATACAGGAAGGGAAAATAAATAAATAAATATGTAGTGATTATTAGAGAGTCTGATATTTTTTTTGGGTAAAATATTATATTGATGATTATTAGTATTATATAGTCATATATAATATCATGCGCATATATGTAACTTTTCATCTATCAATATCATTTCAAATAGTTCTTAATCCTATTTTTAACATATATAAATTAATTGTTATGTTGAAAAACTTCAAAAATTGCAAGTTATATTAAATTAGTGCATTAACCTATAAATATATCTATAAAGGACAGAAAATAAAATATGTAAAAAATATATTTGTAATTTTAAATTAATTTATGGCTTTTAATTTAGTTATATACATTTTGAAAATTTCAAAGAGGGCAAGCGGCTAATGTACTGTTTCAAAGATTTTAATAAAAGAAGGAAAAAAAAAAAGAGGAAGATTTTTTTTGGTGAATAAAAAAAAAAAGAGGAAGATAATATAGAATAGTAGTGGAATGTTCATAAAGTAGGGCCAATATTAAGCTCTTAAAATGGCCCAGAAGCCAGAACATACACCCACTTTATCTTTTCCAATTTTGTGTGCTGGCTAATGCTAATACTATTTACAAACTCATCATTAATTCCACACCACTTTCTCTTCTTCGATTCTGCCAGATAACAGGAGCATATTATATTTATATTTTTTTTCAGGTTCGAAATCCAGCACTTTTTGTTTCTTCTATCTTGGATGAGTTTTGACGATAGGCTTTACTTGTGGAGAAAATTTCAAAGATGACAGACTTTATTCATTGTAAAAATTCGTTCCGAATTTAAAAAGAAAAAATTCTGAAACTCTTGTACCTAAGAAAAACTATGACATTTAAAAGTTAAAAATTAAATGGTAAATAACAAATTTAAATAGATAAATAAGTCATCAAAAATTTTTAGCTAAATAAATAATTTATTTTTTAATTTATCATTTAATTTTAACATTTGAATTTTAAATTTGAAGGTAACAAATATTAAATATACTTTATAATAGACTGATTGATATATATATATATATATTAGGTAACCCTTACTTTATCAAGTTGGTAAATACATATATATTAATTTGGAAATCTAAATTAATTAAAGTCTTTTTATTTTTCCTCTAGCTTTTGCTGTCCATAACACAGAAAAGAATAAGGAAAATTTTGAATATAATAGAATTATTTAAGTGCATGCATATATGTATAGAGGGATATATATATATATATATATATATATATATATATATATTAGAGGTGTGTAAAAAAACTGACCAACCGATAAAATTGACCAATCCAATCCAACTTGTTTAGATATATAATTTTAGTGTAATTGAATTGTATCGGTTTTAAAAATTCAAAACTGATAGTCGGTTCGATTTGGTTCAATTTTTTACATTGAAAACCGATAAAAACCAAACCGAATACCTTATAATTTTATTTTTCAGGCAGCCTAGCAGGTAAGCCCTGCCAAGCGCCTGTTTCTTATTGAAAATAATGATAGCAAAACAAATCAGCAAATAAACAAGCAAGAATTGGACAGCAACAAATCAACAAATGCATTGGTCAAACAAATCAATCAATTATCAATATAGAAAGCTAGTGATTAGTGTCATTTCTGTTTTATTGCTTTCCTTACGTACTTGTTACATTTTGTAAGCATCTCACACTTGTATAAATCAACTTGTAAATGAAATACAGAGGTACTGCAATTACAACAAAAATAACAAAAGTCTTTATGGTATAAGAGCTTTCAAACCCGCAAGCTATGTCTGCCTCAAACAAAAAGGAACCAACCCTTACAATTCAATCTTTTCACCAATGCACCAGCTTGGTGTCTATCAAACTCACCCCTACAAACTTCCTGTTGTGGCGTTCTTAGATTCTTCCTCTAGTTCGAAGCCTTGGAGTGTTCCACCACATTGTGGATGTTCCAAATAGTCAAACTGAAAGTGAAAAGGAATATGCTGAGGAGTCTGATCCAAAAACCAGCAGTGAAGATGCTACATATGATAATCTTTGGATTACAAATGATTATCTCTTAACAACTTGGCTCCATGGAAATATGACTGAGGATATGTTAAACCTAGTCATCGGAGCTGAAACAACGAAGCAATTATGGGCATCGCTAGAAGAGCAATTGTTGTCGTCCACAAAGGAAAAAGAAGCACAACTGAAAAACATGTTGATGTTGTTGAAGAAAGGTCCACTATTCCTTGATGAATACCTGCGAAAATTCAACAATATATGTGACAACTTGGCTGCCATAGGACATCCCGTTTCAGACATTGACAAAGTCTTCCAAATGGCCCGAGGATTAGGCATCAAGTATCAGGATTTTCGCCTTGCCATGCTCACTAAGCCACCATATCCCATCTTCAGTCAGTTCACCTTGGCTTTTCAAGGACATAAACAAACCCTGGTAGCACAAAGAGAAGAAGAGAAATCATACATGGAGCACAACCAGGCATTTTTTGGGTAGAGAAGCCGCGGCAAAAATCAACATGGAAGAGGTTTCAACTCATGTGGCAGAGGGTTTGCACCAGCCGCTGGTTGTGGACCAAGCATACACAATCATTATTCTCCACGTCCAGATCACAAACCAAACATGGAGAAAAATGCCGACCAATCTAATCAACTTGGAAACGAGCGCCCAAAAATCCAATGTCAAATCTGTGAGCGGTTTTATCACACGGCTAAAAATTGCTATAATCGATTTGATTACTCTTATCAGTCAAATGATACTCCTTAAGCCTTTGCTACTCTCTCTTTGAATGAGATTAATGATGATTCCTTTTATGCGGACTCTGGTGCAACATCTCATATGGTGAATGATCCAGGTAAGCTCATTAATGTTAAGTCATATAAAGGAAATGATGTTATCTACGTGGGAAATGGAGAAGGCTTATCCATCCCACACGATGGAGATGTTTGTGTTCCAACAAATTATGGGGAGGTAAAATTAAAGGATGTTTTAGTTGTTCCTGAACTCACCAAAAAAAATTTATCAATTGGAAAGCTTACCTCTGATAATTGCTATACTTTTGAATTCAACTCATGTGGTTTCTTGATAAAGGATAAAAAACAAAGGACAGTGACGAGAGGCTATGGGCGTGGCCGGCTTTATGCCTTAGATGAAATTTTTCATGAAGTCTTGTCTGCAATAAAGGGAGGTGCTGCTATTTCAACTATCTGGCATCAAAGGTCGGGCCACCCCAACTCCAAATTTGTACATATTCTGAAGGAAATGAAGAACATTGAGGTTACTAAATGAAATTCCACAATTTCTATATGTATTAGTTGTCAGTTAGGAAAAAGCTGTAAACTCCCATTTGGAATATCAAATAAAATATCTAAGGTTCCTATTGAAAAGATTCACTATGACCTTTGAGGGCCAGCACCCATTGCTTCATCACAAAGTTTCGGTTTTATGCCATATTTGTTGATGATTTTTCATGCTTTACTTGGTTTTATCCACTCAAAAAGAAATTTGATTTCCTTGACTACTTCCTAAAATTTCAAGCATTAGCAGAAAATCAGTTTGAACTAAAAATTAAAATCTTTCAATTCAATGGTGGTGGTGAGTTTAATTCCACAAAGTTCCTCATACATCTCCAAAGGTGTGGCATCAAACAACAAATATCATGTCTTGGGACCCCTGAACAGAATGGTGTCGCTGAGCGAAAGCATCGACATAGTGTTGAAACTGGTTACACCTTGCTTTTCTAAGCAAACCTTGCTCCTACACTTTGGGTAGATGCTTTTCTAACTGCTGCATATTTGATCAACAGGTTTCCATCTTCTAAACTAAATAATGTCACCCCTTGCTTCAAGCTCTATCAAAGACAACCTGAATACAGCAGCTTGCGGGTGTTCGGTTGCCGATGTTTCCCATCTCTTTGTCATCAAAATCATCACAAATTCCAGCATAAAACATATCCCTGCATCTTTATTGGATATAACTCCCTCCACAAAGGTTACCGCTGCCTCCACCTTGCAACAAATAGAGTATATATATCTCAACATGTAGTGTTTGATGAAGGAAACTTCTCATGTGCTTCCCCGGTTGTCTCTAATGATGCTATTCAATCACTTAAACTCACTGAGTTTCCAAAATATGATGAGTGGCAACATAAAGGAAATTGCTCAAGCAATAGTTCCTCACCCTCGGAAAGCAACAAATCAGATGAGCATAACACCACAACAGCTGTACCAGTGCATTTTGACTTTGTTCAAGAGTCATCAGTTGAAAAAGAACCTCTAAATCCCACGGGACTTAACTCCACACTTGCAGACTCCATGCAATATAAGTCCACTTCACAAACTGATACAAACTCTCAACCAGGTATTGGAGAACATGTGCAACATGGAATCTTGCCAACACATAATTTTGAGTCAAATGCAACAAATCAGCAAGTAGACACTGAGAATGATGAGCCCATCTCTCCCACACAGCCCCATGACATTCAAAATGGTGAGGACCTCTCTCCCACATAGACCTGTGACTCTTGCTCCAGTTCAAACTCAAAATCTCCACTTACGGACACATCATCAATCTTTATCCTAGGTACTCCTATCCCACAAGAATCACAAATTGATATTTCTCAACAATTATTTGTCAATCTACCTATTATTAGTGAGCAGATTGCAGCCTCTCCTCATGCATCTATTGAGCCAGTGAACAATCCCAAAGTAACTGCCCAGCCCACCCATCTTATGGTCACACACAGCAAGCTTAATACAGATCCTCAAATTGCCTCTCAAATGATCCTCTTGACCATTGATCAACCCACACCACTTGAGCCTAAAACCTGGCGCACTGCATTTAAAGATGGTCGTTGGGTTGCTGCCATGACAGAGGAACTTCAAGCCTTGGCACAAAATCAGACATGGACATTGGTTCCACGTCCCACTCATGAAAATATCATTGGCTTAAAGTGGGTTTATCGCTTAAAATATAAAGATGATGGCTCTCTTGACAGATTTAAGGCCCGTTTAGTAGCTAAAGGATACACTGAAATTCCTGGACTTGATTATGATGAGACATTCAGTCCCGTTGTGAAGCCTACCACCATTCAGATTATTATTTCTCTAGCACTTTCTCAAAGCTGGACTTTTAAACAGCTTGATGTAAAAAAATGCATTTCTTCATGGTCATCTCAAAAAAACTGCATATATGGAGCAGCCACCGGGATTTATTGATTCTAAGTATCCCGATCATGTGTGTTATTTGCATAAGTCGCTCTATGGACTCAAGCAAGCTCCTCGTGCTTGGTTTGATCAACTCTCTCAATTCCTTCTTAACTTGGAATTTTTTTGTAGCAAGGCAGATCCATCCCTCTTTGTATATCGTCACAAATCAACAATTCTCTTACTATTAATTTATGTTGATGATATCATTGTTGCAGGAAATGTTAAAGCAACCATTCAAACTCTCATTAACCGGCTTGGACATGAGTTCGCAATCAAAGATCTCGGTATGTTGCATTATTTTCTTGGTATTTCTATAAAATATTTTACTGGTGGAGTCTTCTTGTCACAATCCAAATATATCAAAGATATTTTACAACGAGCCAGAATGTCTACATGCTCCTCAATTGCTACACCGATGACAATCAAGGAAAAATTCAACCCGTCCAACAATGACTCCATTGATGTTTCCATGTTCCGTAGTCTTGTGGGGGCATTATAGTATCTCAAATTTACTCGTCCTGACATTTCCCACGCAGTCAATCAAGTTTGCCAACACTTCAACAATCCTACCATGATTCACCTAAAGGATGTGAAACATATCTTATGTTATCTTCAAGGAACACATGCCTATGGTCTTCAATTCCTTAGCAAAAGCTGCCCAAATTTGTATGGATTTTGTTATGCATATTGGGTAGGTTGTCCAACAACTAGGTGCAGCACCACTGGATTTTGTCTTTTCCCTGATGCTAATTGCATCTCTTGGAGCTCAAAGAAACAACCTATAGTCTCACGTTCTAGTACCGAGGCTGAGTACCGTTCTATGGCATCCACCACTGCTAAGATAACTTGGATCACATATTTGCTTCGTGATACTGGGATCCCGCTACTTCAGTCTCTCCAACTTTTATGTGACAATGTCAGTGCTTTATATATGACTATTAATCCATTATTTCATGCTCGCATGAAACATCTAGAGATTGATTATCATTTTGTTTGGGAAAAAGTAGCTCTAGGATTGCTTGTTACACGATACATTCTTACATCCACTCAACCTGCAGATATCTTCACTAAGGCATTGCCTCGTACTAGCTTTGCCACTTTCCGGTTCAAGCTGGGAGTCCACTGTGTTCCCCCTGCCAGCTTGAGGGGGCATATTGAGAATAATGACAGCAAAACAAATCATCAAATAAACAAGCAAGAATCAGGCAGCAACAAATTAGCAAATGCATTGGTCAAACAAATCAATCCATTATCATCGTAGAAAGATAGTGATTAGTGTCATTTCTGTTTTATTGCTTTTCTCATGTACTTGTTACCTTTTCTAAACATCTCACACTTGTATAAATCAACTTGTAAATGAAATACAGAGGTACTGCAATTACAACAAAAATAACAAAAGTCTTTACTGAGATTCCAAATTTTTATTTTTTTTATTTTTTCAAATAGCCCAGTAGGCAAACCCTGCTAGGCGCAACCCCAGGTGCTACCCCAAGCATCTGGTCCTGCGATTATTTAATAAAAAAAATGACAATTAGTTTAATATTACTGGTATATAAGCTTTGTTTTTATTAGCTTAAATTTGGAGTTGGATTATTGATTTATTGTATTAGTGTAGTAATTTTGTTTTGTTTTGTTTTAGTTTAATATGTTTATATGTCATTTTATTTTTTTAATCATTTATGTGTTAAGTTTTGAAAAAAAAAACATAATTTTTTATACAAAGTTTAAGCCTAACAAATTTTTGGCACAAAAAATAGCTCAAATGTCAAATTTTTAAAGTAAAAAAAAAAACCTTAAAAATTAAAAATTAAATTTTAAAAAGTCTAAAAAATTTAAATAAAAGTTAAAGTCAAATCGATTAACCAAACCGATCCAATCCAATTAATAATTGGATTGGATTGGATTTGATATATAAATCAGATCGAATCGAATTAAAAAAAAAATAAAACTGATTACTAATTGGATTAGATTGATTATTTCTAAAATAAATCAGTTTCAAACCGACGAACACTCCTAAATTATATATATAAGAAATTTTCCTATGCACTCCATAGCCCATACCTTGATGAGCTCCAACAATTTTTTTTTTTGAAAATTTTCAACATTATTACTTCTAAATTTTTATTTATTTATTACAATTTCATATAGTTAAAAAGACATATAAAAAACTTATTGAGCCCATCATAGCATGAAATTTTTTATATACATTTCTGATATATATAATACTTAAAGATGAACTGAATAGTATTTGGTACTTCTTCATTTAAATTCCTTCTAATATTACAACTCCTCTAGAAAACCTCAGTTTTAAAAAAGGGAAAAAAAATAAAAAAGGGTAAAAAGACTAAAGGAGATGATCATTTTTATGCAATTGCATAAAGCAAAAAGCTATGACATAGACCAAGTACATATATATGATCAACAAGAGTGGAAAGACAAAGTAGTAGGTAGGTGATGGTGGTGATGATGGTGGTGATGATGATTGGACTCTTTTTCGATCCGCCACCGGAGATGAAGGAAATCATCGACGGAGCAAGGAAGCCTGAGAGGTCCGGTGGTATGGTAGCCATAAACCTCATAAGCTTTTTCCAAAAGCCTCTTGAAAAGAGGATGGTAAAGATAAGAAATAGGTATGGTAAAACGTTGAAAACCTCCATCTTCATCTTCTAACCCTACTTGAACCGCAAGCCATCCTTTCTTCACCTTCATCTTCCTCTCTTCCTGCTGCATATCCTTAATTTTCTCTTACAAACAACTATTAATGGAAGATCAAAGCAAAGGGTTTTGGAGGAATTTGGAAAGGAAGACTTTGGATAGTTTGTAAGCACTTTGAGAATGAATGGTTATTTATATAGGAAGGGTATTTATTTATTTATTTTTGGGTGTTTTGTTTGGTTGTTGAATTTAATAAAATATTCGTGCGTAGTGATGGTACTTGTAGCGTTGGGTCGTACTTCATACGGAATCAAATAGGATAGCTTTTGGAGGTGTCACTTTGCTTTTCTCTTAAAACTAAAATAATAATCTGTTTTTTTTTTCACCACAAAAAATTACAAAAATATAAATAAATAAATAAACTAATTAAATGGTTCTGATTCTTTATATTGCCGACCTTTTGGGATTGGTTTTGAAGGGACGTTGTCTTTTGGCGTGGAGAAAAGTTTCGCTCGAGTGAGTGCATATACAATACCCACATGATGTGGATCCTCTCTCGACGGATTTTACACTCATATTGTAAAACATATTTATTATATGTTCCTTCTACTAAAATATTTTAGTATATATGTAAAATAAAACAGAGATATTCCATGCTGTCTAGTTAACCCTACAAGTATTCATATAAAAGCTTTTATTAATTAAATGGTGGTAAACTTTAAGTAATCAAAGGTAAACTAATGTAATTTTTGAATAAAACATTCTTGAAGATTTTGGAAAAAAAAAAGATTACATAAATATATAACTCCAAATAGATTAAATTGCCATGCTAATGAGACCAATATGTTTAAGTTTTTTCTTGATTCAGAAATATTAATTAAGAGAGAATGATCATCATCGATTAAATTTATTTATTTTTCGATAAACAACTTTTTTCTCTTTAGACATATGTTAACTTGGAAGAGGGAGATTTTTTAACTCCAACCTCAATGAATATAAATATGAAACGTTAACACCAGTCATTATTGTCATTTGTATTGTTTCAAAAAAAAAATTTAAATAACTACCATAAATATGTTTTTATGGCTTACAATTCAAACTCAAGATAAATATATATATATATATATATATATATCTGGACTAAAAAAGAAACCTTATATAAAATTTAGTTATTAATAAGTGAACAATTTTAATTTGTTTAAGAACTTAAACTTAACTAATTACAATTTAATTAATTACATATACAAATATATATATGAATATATATATATAAATAAATATCCAAGACACATTCCATATTATGTCTTGGTGCTGCTAATTGAGTAAGCTTTAATAAAGCTGATGGTCAACGGGTTCAGAAGAGAGTCACAAAGGATGTAATAAGGGCCTACAAAGCACTAAACTTGGAAATGAAAATGACCCTCTAGTCTCTTACCTTTCATAAACGGCATTTGAGAAAAGAAAGGAAAACAAAAACAAAAAGATTGTATGGCAAAAAACAAAAAATTTTATGGCACTGAAATGGTCTTCATTGTGTGATGTGTAGTACGAGTCGTGCTTTTCAGCTTCACCTTTTTTTGTATCTTTAATTTTTTTCCATGTATTCTATTTTGCCATTTCATATAATTTCTTATTTTAGTGTCTCCCAAATTTTGCTTATATGTATCCTGACGTGGTTTAATTTTTCTTCTTAATCTAATCAAAACCCATTACCATTACAGACAAATTAATGCTATGTTTTTCATACCCACTTTGGTATTAATTGAGTGCATATTATTATACACTATAAGGTGTTTATATTGTTGGATTACACTGTTGCCAACCTTTTTAGTCCCCCCCCTCCCCCCCAAAGAGTGCATTTGATTGGAATCTCAACCGCTGGATCAAAACACTTTTTTTTTTATTTTTTTTTTCCGCTGGATTAAAACACTTTTTTTGCTGAATCAAAACACTTTTGATTCATCATAAAGTGGGTACCAAATTACTACAACACAGAAATTTATTGTCCAAAGTTGTATTTCTTAGTCATCAGAGTACGGATGTCCGTGCATGAATCGTATATATTATTATTTAAACTTACTTTTCTTATTGGATTTTTCTGTCTTTCAACTTGTTATTATTGAAACCAAGTTGTAGTTTTGAGATAGGGAGGGTATGGCAGGCAGAATTGGGGTAATTAATTATTACTTTTGAAGTGTCAACGTTGATGTAAATAGAAAATATTGACACATGAGGGTGTAGTCCGTAGGAACCAACTCACTCATCATATCTGTTTGTAAGAATTGTGGATTCGAGTCTTGATAGTCTCACATGACTCATGTGTTCTTCTTTTCTGCTACCGTACGAAAAGGTAAGAGATTCCAGCGATACGGACCGTCAGTAGCGGACTCCTATAAAATTGCAAAGACATTTGATTTGACTTTTTCGCTAGATCCATATTGAACCATGATTTTCGCTAGGGGCGGGCAAAACCGAACCAAACCGTTCAAACCGAACCAAACCGTTGTTTTTGGTTCGGTTTGGTTTGGTTTGTAGAAGAAAATGGTTTGGTTTGGTTTACTATGTTAAAAAACCGTTATTAATGGTTTGGTTTGCGGTTTGGATAATTTTTGGACCAGACCAAACCGCAAACCGCACTTAATATTATATACATTTATAATATTTTTTATTATTAATAATATATATAACTAATATATATTTTTAATTTTTAGTTTGGATTGTAATACTTTGTTTTAATTTAGATTTTGAATTGTAATATTTTTAATTTGAATTTAATATTGTAGTATTAAAATTAGTTTAAATTTTGAACTACAAAATTAAATTTTAGTCTTGTAGTTATTTTGGACTGTAAAATTAAATGTCGCAGTCTAAACCGTTAAACCAAACCGGACCAAACCGTTTATGAATGGTTTAGTTTGATTTGGTTTGAATGGTCCTAATGGTTTGGTTTGGTTTGTTGTTAAGCTAAACCGCCATTTATGGTTTGGTTTGAATTTTTATAAAAAACCAGACCAAACCAGACCGCGCCCACCCCTACAGAATTTTAGTACAGAAATTGGAGTTCAAAAGCTTTCTATCTAAAAGTCTTCCCTTGATTTTCTTATTCCGCGCCGGTAGTCAGGTTTTGATAGAATTTTTTTTTATAATAAAAAAAAAAAAAAAAAATTAAATTGAATTCACAAACAAACAAACAAAAAGTGATTCTGTTTGTCAAAAAGTTTTCACTGCAGTACTAGAAAAGGGATATTGTTAAGTAGATATATATTGTCTAATCAATGAAAGTATCAACCATCAATTCAGCGCTAAAATCTTAACAGCAGGGGATTTTATTTAAGTCGGTAAAAACTGTTTGTTTATTGATTTATTCACTACCTTTTCAAGTTGGTACCACTAGCTATTTAGTGAACAACATGTTTATTTTATTTTGGGATCTTAAATTTAGATATTGGAATTTAAATTGTACAGCAACAAAGATTTTGCCACTGAGTTAGTGACGATATATTATTTATTTAATGGATTAAATAAAGTTAAGTCTCTTTTTAAATAAAATTAAGTATTTTTTTCATCTCAAATTGTAAGTTCAATTTTATTTTATTTTTACTTAAAATAAAATTTTAGTTTATAATATTAAATTATGATATTTTCTTTTATTATAGAATAAAATAATTTATTTTGCACATGAAATTATTTCATGAGTGAAACATAAGTTTAAGTTTCATATTAAAATATAACTCTATTAATTAAAACATTAAATTGATTTAGTTGGTTCTTCCGGTGATGATCTTTCACTGATTAATTACACTATATTCCATTTTTTTCTGGATCTTCAATCTCTTTTTAGACTCTTTCCATTTATTTTCTCATTACATCCTCATGATCTATAATTTTGATGATCTCCTTAAGAGCTAGATATTTATTAGGAGCTAATGTAACTATATTCTCTTCCTATCCCACATTTCTTTCTTCCTTCCAAAATTTACTTCTATACACCTAACATCCAATTATTTTATTTTATTTTATTTTTGCAGTGATATTATAGTTTATTATGATCACTATGCATATAAAATTGAAAACATATTGGGTTTGACCCTCAAACAAACTAATTAACTTCTAGACTCTAGTCCTAACTAATAGTGACAAGTAAATATAAAAGTGCTAATTAATTGCCCCCTTGTGTTAATTAATTATTAAAAAATGACAATATATAGATTATGGTGATTTTAATTAAACATTACAGAAGGTAGATGAAAGGTACAGATGAAAAAAGTAGCTAGCTAAAAGAGAACAAAGACAGAAAAAAGTGAGTAATATAAATATATAAGAATTATTCTATGATTCTTATCTTGAAAAAAGATGGCATGCCACAAGTGGAGCTATATATAGCTTGGTGGCTTACAGTCATAGTCATCAAACCCAAAGATTTTGAGAGATTTCCAAAAGATTTTTAAAGGAGTGGAGTTTGATGAATTAAAGGTCGTGGATATTGGTTTTTGTGAAAACAATATTTGGGACCATATATAACCTATATATTGCTTTTTATTATTTTTATTATTTGGTGAATATATTGCTTTTCTTTTTGGTTTTGATCAGCGCCTGACTTACCTGCTACTGGCCGGTGGTGGCGCATGCACTCACCTACATTTTCTTTCAAATTTCAAGTTTCCAATATATCTTTATNATAAATGTTTTATAGCAAATTCCTATATCCATATTTATATAATCTTAATATGAAAAGACTTTATGAAGAATTTATGGAGAAGAAGATGCCATCTCAACTCCCATAATATTTGTTTTCAATAAACTTTAAAAATAAAATTGATCTCCTATAAAGTATCTACAAACTTATTTTGGAAGACATACTAGCTGATGCATGTGGAAAACTAAAACTAAAACCCACATGCTTTCATGAAAATTTAAGTGGTTATTTTTAACAGTTTACTTTCTCATATTAAATTTTTAGTTTTAAAAAATTATTACAAAATTAAAGATTGACATGTTTGCGCATTTTCAATAATTTTTAAAATAAAAAATAAATTTTTTATTCAACTTCAATAGTACTTTCTATATATTTTTTATTTTGCACCTCTCCATAAATAATTATAATTTATATATATGAAATTATAATTAGCAAATTTAATTATAATTGTGCATTGAAATTATATAAAAAAAATTATTAAAAACGTTGTAAAATAGACAGTGAGATTAGAAAGCCAAAGCCCAATTTTTATTTTATTTTAATATTTTAATTTAGTAATTCTATTAAAATTATAAAAAAGATGTATAGTTCTTTAAAACAGAAAAGAAAAAGCTTTTATAAAAACTTGCTGAAAAAGCTCTAAAATTAAATGGACTAGCTAATATGGGTTCCAATTTTATTATTCATATTACTATGCCTCCAAAATAAGATAGTTCTTAGAATTAGGGATGGCAACGAGGCTCATAAAAATGTTATCTTTTTAAAAAACAATAGTTTAAAATGTTGTTAATTTTATAACAAACAAAAGGAAAATATTAAAAAATAATATAAATTTATAATTAAATGTATAAAAATTAAATATAATTTTTTTTATTATATACAATATAAAAAGAGCCGCCAGGGGCAAATAAAAAAAAAGGGACAAATATTTTTGCCCTGTTTTTGTCCCGATTTCCCATTTAACTCACGGGGATTCTCCACTCTATTTAAAGGTGGGTCTCCACAAAAATAAAAAATGAAATTGTCATCTCTATTTAGAATATCAGTTTAATTTGTATATATAAAATATGATCAATTTGTTATGTTCTATTATTTTTTTTCTTGCCACCTTTCCACGTGAATAGCCAATTAGCAACTCTTATAACACTTTTTATCAACCAAAAAAAAAAAAGCAACCCTTTAAAACTTTTTATTTCCAAAAATTTTAAATTTTAAATATATATATATATTTAATTATATTATGACTAGATAACATTTATGAGATTTAATTTAAAAAATTCTAATACCATTTAATTTTAAAAAAATTATTTGTTATCGGTTATCAAATAATCATTGAAATTCATATATCATTGTTCAATTTAAATGACTATACAAAAAGTTTTACTTTTCAAATTAATAAAACAGTTAGATACTAGTAGGGATGGGTGCGGTATGGTTTATGTTGATTTTTTGTAAAAATTCAGACCAAATCGTAATTGGTGGTTTTGTTTAATAACAAACCAAACCGTTAAAACCACTAAAACCAAACCAAATTGTTCAATAACTGTTTTGTTTAGCGGTTTGGATTGCGAAATTTAATTTCATAGTAAAACTTAATCTACAAGACTAAAATTTAATTTTATAATCTAAAGTTTAAACTAATTTTAATACTACAGTACTTAATTCAAATTAAAAATATTACAATTCAAAAATCAAACTAAAACAAAGTATTACAATTCAAAATGAAAATTGTAAACATCCAAAATAGAAGAAGAATAACATAAAATATATCAAACATTCCAAACATAAATATTAATAATATATATCATTAATAATAAAAAATATTATAAATATATTATATATTAACTTGCAGTTTGGGTTAGTTTGGTCTAAAAACTATCCAAACCGCAAACCAAACCGTTGATTACAATTTAGTTATATAATAAACGAAACCAAACTGTTTTTCTCTATAAACCGAACCAAACCGAATCAAAAATAACAATTTAAATCGATTTAACGGTTTGGTTCAGTTTTTTTCCACCCCTGTATACTATCAATTAACAGCTGTTATGTAAGCATATTTCCAACTAGGATGATAAATAGCAGTAATCTTTGATTAAATAGTTTGTGTTTTTTTTTTTTTTTATGAAAAAATAGTTTGTGTATATCATATTCAGATGGTAAAAATCAGTGACATTTTAAGTTTGTGTTATATCATATACAGATAGTCAAATCAATGATATTTTCGTTGCCAATATTGATGACAAATATTTTTGGTAATTAAAAAGAATTACGTGTTAGAATAATATACACTCCTTGTAAAAATTCCATTTGTCATATTTGATTAGAGACGTGTAGTCTTTTCCCTTTTTCCCTTTTGTGTGTGTAGCAATGATTGTGGGTTTGCTGGGTTCAGAAACTTTCAGAGTACAGGAATGGAGCATCTTAATATGGTTGGAAAGATAACCTCTCTTTTTTTTTTTGGTAAATGAAAGATAACATCTCTTACTCTTTATATCTTCTGCATTAAGTCGGTGCCAAACCTTTACTGTCACTCTCACTACTACATTCTTTCTTCTAAAGCAGGACTGGACCACTAATGTCTACAATATTTTAGGCCCTTCGGGGTTACTATCAATGGATTCCGATTATAATTCAAATTTGCCTTGTTGATTGTATTTCAAACATGTTGATGATTGTTGGATATCAAATCAGGAAGTACAAAAAGAAAATATGATAATTTTTTTGGGCTAAGGATTATATGTAGTATTGCATTAAATTATTATGTATTGACTTGTGCTGAAATATATTGTATAATATATATCATATATCTCAGTGCATGATACCATTAAAATCTATATTACAATATATTGTTTGTTATAATACTATATTATCATTGACTTTTTTTATTTAAGTTTTTAATCAAAACCATTTTTAATTTTTGAGTAAAATTTTCATAATTTCTGTCAAAATTTTTGAAATTTTTATGAAATTTCCGTCAAAATTTCCATGGTATTTGCTTTATAAAGTGGTCAAAATTTCTATAATTTTTGTGGAAATTTTAAATATATTCATTAATTTTTTTATTTATAAAATTTTAAAATTATTATGGATTTTTATAAAATATTAAAATATTATATTTTTTTAATATTATATCAAATATATCAATGAATTAAACAAGTTCATTTAGACAATAAAAAGGGAATTCTAATCCAAAAATTACTCTACAAGTAGAAGATGATGTTATAAATGTTCCAAGAGTGATTGCTGAAAAAGTAAGTTCTAATAGTGTTGATTCCTTTTGAAAGCTTATGAGATAACCAACTAGAACTCTTTGTGCTTCAGCCATTTCTAGGGGTACATGTTCACAAGTTCAAACTATTGATAGTAGCTCTCTCAAGTGGTGATATCAATGAATACTTTTGTGAAATTATAAATAGTTACGAAAGAATCACAAATTTTAACAAATATTGAATCCATTTAGCGGTAAGAGTATTACACTAATGCAATGCAAGATAAAAATTATGAAAGTAGAGAAGATAAGCCTATAATTGGTGTTATAGAAAAAAAAAACTATACATGTAGAGAAAAATATACAATAGAAATGTCACAACAAAAAAATAAACTTTTTAATATGAATATAACTCTTATTCAATTGATGCTTATAGAATGACATCAAATAATAACTTATGTATATATTCTCAAGCTCAACCATCAACAGACAACAGTTATGCATAAATTTATTTAATATCATATTCATATCATGACTATTAATAAAGACAATTACATGTAATATTATATCTATATGGTTAGCATATCAACAAATACATGCAAAACTAATCAAGAAAATGTGTTTTTTTTTATCAATATTTCTCTCAATACACTGTTAAAAATGAGGATAAAAAAGTGATCGAAAAGTTTCAACAACCAAAAAAATCTATGTGGTATTGAATAATATTTAAGTAATTATGTATTTGTATTATTGTTCTAATTAATGAATAATTTATTACTTAATATATTATTATTTTTATTACTGTCAATGAGTGTTATATGTCTCTTGATATGAAAAATATAATTTTCACTCAATATTTTTTCAAATTTTATAGTTAAATTGATAAGTATCTAATAAATAAGCATATTCTGAAGTTTCATTAAAAATTTCCATATTTTTTTTTATAAATTTTCGTCATTTCTTTTGTTTTTTTTATCGATATGTATATTTTATCGATATTGATATTTCTGTATTTTTGACATTTGATATTTTCGTTGATACTAATATTTTCATCATTGGTTGTATTTAAAGATGAAGATTGAATTAAATTATACAATCAATTTCTAGAGTCAAATGCAGTATACGTTATACAGTATACTGTAATATTTTGAACCATTAAGTTTAAGTGAGTTATTATCATTTCAACTCCTTGTTTTCAAAATTAGTTATCAATTAAAGATATAAATGTCTTCTCCTAACCATGGATGAAAATATCGGTATCGACAGAAATATCAAAGGTTCAAAATAATGAAATATCGATGGAATTATCGACAAAATATCGATATCGATAAAAAAATGAAGGAAATGACAGAAATTTATAGAAAAATATGGAAATTTTTTATGAAACTTCAAGATATGCTTACTTATAGATACTTTATCAATTTAACTATAAAAATTGAAAAAATATTGAGTGGAAATCATATTTATCATAATTAATTAAGATATTTATAGTACTCGCTGATAGGAACAAAAATAT
>QANX01005249.1:0-14086 GCA_003254975.1 Ochetophila trinervis | reverse complement strand
TTTAATATCCAGATTTTTTTTTATTTTTTTTTTATCCTCTTTCCTTTTATTTATTTATTTTTCTATTTAACAATTGCTCCCTTTGAGTATGCACGTGAAATTTATATAAGCGTGTGATGCTCAACTCTTCTTTTGCCATTTTTTTTAACCTCATTTTTTCTTATAGGTGATTTACAATGGAGAGATCAAGCAAACATAACCCGGAAATTTCAGATGGCAATGGCAATGTAGGCTCCCAAAGAGCTCCTGATGAATTTGGCGAGGAGCTTGACATTGGACCATATTACAAGCGATTTGTTTCATTAAATGAGTTAATTCTTCCATCGGATTTGGACCACCTTGCGTCCCATTTAGTTTCCTTGAATGACATTGCTGATGTTAATGCTGGCTTCTTCAAGTACTCAATGGCCAATGAAGACCATGTGGTCAATGGTACTCAAATTTTTGGAAACCATTTCAGAACTTTCACTCTCCAGAAGGTGAACAATAAGGCTGAGTTACTCTAGATTTCTATTTGGCACTGCATCGATTTCTTGATGAGAAGAAATGTTGGTTGACAGGACCTGCCCCAGAAATCCATCCAGATTTTCCAGAGAGGCCCCGCCTGAGAAAGATTCCACCAGAACCCCTCGAGGTAGCCGATAGAATCCTCCTCCGAAAGGGGTTTAATAAACAAGAAAACAATAAATAAGACGAAAAGTAAAGAAAATATATGCATCGCAACAAATCAACTAGCCATACTGAAATAACCATCATAACAATTTAGGGAGTATGTGGGAATGTCAGAGCCACTAAGTGAGATAGACAAAAATATAAATAATACAAATCCAACAATAAACAGAATAAAAGGAACAGAGTCTAATAAATAAGAAAAAGAAGTAGCGGAAGCAATAAGCGGATGCGATGCCGACGGTAGCTTATAAGAACCTGCAGCTAGGACCTAGGGAACGAAGTTAAATAAAACAAAACATGAGATATAAATATCTCCGTGAGTGCTCCTAGATAACTACAAAATATAAGTTCAGTAGTTAAATTCTTTACACTCAAACCTCACGTCACTCAGTTGAAAAGTTCCCCGTTTTGAAAATCATTTCGCAAAACCCTTAGTTTTATCCCCAAAATCATTATAAAACGGTTTATAGGGCGAAAACGTAATTGAAATCACGAATCAAACACTAAAACCATAAATGTAATCTCAACAAGAAACATTTAAATTTATTTGTAAAACATGTTTGTATAAAATGGCAAGTAGAAACATTTGTAAATCCAAAATCGATCGAAAACCAAATACTATGGGCTTCAACCCATAAATTCAAAACCCACAATCTAAAACCATGAAATCACATTATCAAAACTCCAGAATCATAAATGAAATTCACAAATATTTAAATGATTGTCAAACACATTTTCATAAACTAGCAAGCAAGTGGGTCACACTCTGAAAACCAAAGGCCATGGGCCACGATCCATGAAATCATAACAATCAATTTAAAATCAGCAATGAACAAATATAAAACCAAACTGGTACCACAGCATAGTATCGTGCAGTGTGACCCTCAGCGTCTTGACGGTGTCATAGGTGGAGGGAGGGAGATATACTCATCACAATGAATCGGCGTCCCAAATCCGTCATGGCAGGATCCTCATCATCTCTCTCCCGAAACGTGTCCGCAACAGAGGATGGCATAGTAACACAATAGCGCGCATAATAATCATACATCTCAATCAACATCTCGATACTGTGTGGTACTCCTCAAAATCATTTCTAAAATCATCCATCACCGGGTATCATCAATTTTTCAAATCCTTTTATTTTTAAACAATTTTCCAAAAATCTTCTATTTAAGAAAATTTACGAAAAACAATCAAATATTTTGAATATCAAAAATTTGCCCCAAAATTTCTTAAATTCCACAAAAGCCACAAGTTTCTTTGAAATTACCATTTTCTACAAACTTGCTAAAATATCCAAAATTTCATAAATCACCAAATACCATTTAAAACACCAATCTCATATAAATTCCATTAAAATCACAAATGCATATATAGTTTTAAATCATCAACCATTTAAATCAGCATATAATATATTTAATAAGCATAATTTAAAATGCACAAGAAAATCCAATCAAAACAAATCGTATGCGATTAAATCATAATAATATATAATTCCAAAATGTTTAGAAAATAAATGCACTCATAGGTCCGAAGCGTGCTCCTGCTGGATCTCCGGTCCAGCCCTCGATCGTGTACAAACACCTAAAAATAATTTACCAAAAATTCTTTTAATTACCAAAAAACTAACCAAAGGCTCAGATGAGTCCTTTGAGTCTCCAATTACAAGATTAAAATATTAATTACTAAGATTGTCCAACATTTTCAGTAATTACGAAAATGTTTCAATATTTTCAGAAAATACAAAATTGTCCCAAACCAGCAAAAAGCCTCAAAATACATGGATTTTCCCGTTTCAAGTCCCATTTCAACAAAATTTATACCAAAACGAAATTGAAGATGCAAGGAACGAGAATCTACCTTCAATTTCAAGATTCGTCGCAGTAATTGATCGGAATCGGTCCCGGGATCTCGGCCAAACTTGGGCGTTTCCTAATCCAACCGAAATTGGATCAAAATGAAGGTACAGAAAGCTTGCCCATGACCCTCGGAATGCGTTGGGACGGAAGATGAGCACTGACTCATCGAAAAATGGGGGAAGATCGGCGGCGGCGTGTGGAGGAGAACGGTGGCGGCTGTGGGCGGCGCGTGCGGCACGTGGGAGGCTCGCCGGAGCTTGGGAAGGTGCAGATCTGGTCACCGGCACAGTCTGAACCTCGTGGTGGTGGCTATGTCGTGCCACTCGTCGATGATCAGCGTAGATCATGGTGGAAAGGTGGCTGTCACGGGTGGTTTTCCAGCAACTTTGAGGCTATTTTTTGACATGATACGGCAGTCTCCGGGGTCAATCTTGTTACAAAAATGTAGATCATCGCACCAGCTTTCCAACGGTACCAAGCACGCTCCCTAACTCCACCAGAAGAGTGAGATCTGGCCGACCAAAGGTGATATCGCGACAGTGCATGGGCTACAAGATCTCTCGGTATCGCTGCAATTTTTGACGATCTAGGTGGTTTCGCAGCAAACCACCGGTACGGGGAGGAAGAGGAGGTTGCCGGCTTCGATCTATGGGTGGTTGTCGGCCAGCTCCGACCAAGACGTGGTGGCTGCCGGCGTGAGAAGGTGGGGCGCGGTGAAGGTGGGGGGGGGGGTAGCTTCGGGTGTGGTTGGGAAATTTTCCAGAAATGGCCATTTTTTAAAGAGGAAGACAAGGGCAAAATAGTCAATTCTCACCCATAAATATCAGCCCTTGTCAAATTACTAAAAAGCCCCTCACACTAAAACGACCATAACTTCTGGATCTTAACTCCGAATCAAGCGTACTACTAGTCTATGGACTCGTATCGACTAGCTCTACCCAGCTGTACCAAAGTCAAAGCCAAAACACAACCACACAAAAAGTCAACCCTGGGCCCACTTAAGGTCAAACTGGTCAAATTTGAAAAATTTATTATTTTTCTTAAGACGGGATGTTACATTGGTCACTGAATTTCAATTTTTGAGGAAGAGGTTATCACCAAGATTATATGATGGAATGGACTGAGTTAATTTTGCCGGACCATAAAAGAATTATGCGTCAAATTGAAATTTACGAAGCAGTTGCGGTATCACGGTACTCCTTTCTTACAGACTCAAATGTATGGAAGACATTTTCAGAGTTATGGGGACCTTTGACCAATACTTTCCATCATAGTGGTGGTGAAATGGGGATTTCTTTATATGACTTGAAGGTCATTGGAGGCTTACCTATCTTAGGTGCACCATATGAGGAATTTATTCCCACAAATAGGCGATTACTCTTCAGCAAAGATGACCTTGGGGAATTGGAATATCACTCAACCATTGCAGAGCTTTTAAGGATTCATGCCTATCTTTGTGTTTCTCTCGACTGCAAGAAGATTTCTTGGGGACAATGGATTGAATATTTTTACAGGGGACTAATGATTTATATTGGGACAAAGATTGAACCTTCTTCTGCAACTGGTTCATTCTCACGAGCTCGTGCATCTGGTTCATTTTCACGGCCTCATAAGAGATCTGCTCGACCCTTTAAACATCACGATATGGATCTAAAGGTATTGAAAGATGGCTCATTTACTGCATTTTTATCTTTATGGCTTAGTAGATTTGTATTCCCACAGGAAGAGTCTACTATTAGACCTGAGACTTTTTATATGGGATCTTTGATGGCACATGGAATCAAGGTATCACTTGCACCATCAGTTTTGGGATACATTTATCATGTTCTCAGTGTATCTGCTACACACACGCGGGATTAGTGTCTCACTTGTTGTCCTCCCAATGCATTACGTGGCTGGTTGGCTTGCTGAACATTTTATAACCCTTTATCAGGGTTGGGTTCTACTCAAATTCCTTTAGGATCTTTCCATTTACACAAGTATGCTAGCATTTCCAGTAAATCTTTGAGTTTGAATGAAAGTCGACGTATTTTGAGGGACGAACAGTATGTTCGATATCGACCCTATGCTTTTCTTGAAATGAACAGTTCAGACTATTTGGATAATGAAGACTTGTCTGATGATCATTTTGAGATATTAGTTTCGATGCAACCTACTATATTTCCTGTGAGGATAGGGTCAGATTTTTATGTTGAACCTTACTATCCTAACAGATTTGCTCGACAGTTTGGGTTAGATCAAGGTGTTCCAGCTAACAAACACATGTTTAAAGTTTAGTCGAGGGCATAGTGTGGAATAAAAGTCGTTGCTATCGCAAAATCTTTGATTCTGCGAAAATGGACTCAAATCCGCTTCCATGTCCCCAATTTCGCCAGGCAAGGACAGTGTACTTAGTGGTATTGTCAATGGTGGTCATAAAGCACATGCCCTTACTTGGGAAGATCAGTTAGAATAATCCATATGGCTTTAACAAAAGAGCCTTTTACGAAGAAAAATACGATATTTGTGATAAAGGATCCAAAACTCTTTTTTGCTAACCTTGATGATACATTCCTTCGATCTGATAGAGCACAAGGAAGACCACCACCAGATGATGCTACTGATGTAACTTCCAATAGAACAAGATCAGATAGTCCTCAAAGGTTCCCCGATACAACTGATCTTGCTTCTGAGACTTCAACTGTAGACTCATCAGCTCAGTCTGTTATCAATGTTGAAGATGATGCATCAGAAAAAAAACCTTGAATTGATTGTGGCTCAACCTATTTATACCATGAGTACTGAAGAAGCTGCAACTTATGAAGCTGCTGAAGATGAAGAACTGGTTGATTATGGTACAGATGATGATGATGACTCAGCTTTTGATCTTTATGGCGACCTCTCATCCATACAACAAATTCCTTTTCATTTTTTAGATCCTAGTGACATTGTCCTGAAACCAGCTTCCAGCATATCTGATGATACAGTGGATCTGCTCACTCAAAGATACTTGGTAGACCAGATGAAAGGCATTTTGGAAAAACTTACAGCTGCTGTATCTTTTCAGGAGATTTTAAGTTGTAAACTTGAGATATCGCTATTGTTGACTCTATTGCATGGCATGGCTAACCTTGTGAGCTCAGGACAACATGTAATTAATTGGTTTGTCACTACCATTAACCAGATTTTTGAAATGGCTGAAGAGTTTACTGCAGATTCTGCAATACTTGGGTCCATGACTGATTTTGATGAAGACCAAGTCATGAAATTAATCCATGCGCATGAAGAATGTCAATCTACTAGGGCTTCCTTGTCAGAAAAAGTAGCAGAGTCCAAATTAGATTTGGAAAAGCATATAGTGACTGAAGCAGAAATCATTACAATGGAATTAAAGGTACAAAAGATGCGCAAAGATTTTGAGGATCAAAAGCGATCTCTTGAAAAGAATATCCAATCTTTTGAGAGTTTTTTGCAGGATCAGCAGAATCTTAACGAGAAGCTTCAGGAGTCCAGGATTGATGCCAAAGAGGAAAAAGTTTAAATAAGCTCAGAAAGTAAAGAACTTGAACAACTCTCGCACCAAGCAACTCCACAAAGTTCTGGAATCTCTGAGTACCTTTTTGCAGTGATGTCTATTTAGTGTTTTTCTTTTTCAGACTTCTTCCTTTTCTTTTTTGTCTTTTATGATTTTGTTTTGCTTTTGCAACTTTCAATGTGTTTGACATTCTACATTATCAATCAACTATTCTATTTTTTTTTTGTGCGACTACATCTAGAAAATTTCCAAATTGCCTACGTACCCAATATAGGATCAAGTCATTCGTAGTTCAACTTGGAGATTAATACATACATTTTTTTTGAAACTCGAACTAGACCTAGTATATGACTAAGCTGCCTACATACCCTTTAATAGGAATCAAGTCATCCGTAGTTCAGACTTTTTTCAGCTTCTACATTTATTTTCTTGAAGCTCTTTTTAATACATCAATTTCTAAGCATAAACTTCTTGATGAACTTCCCGTTGACACAGGAGTAGATGCATTGCCCTTCGGAATTGGAAAGTTCATATGCTCCCTTTTGAAAAACCTTAGTGACAATATAAGGTCCTTCCCATTTTGGCTCGAATTTCCTTTGCATCTTTTTGATGATGACGATGGGTCACTTTACCGTTAGGACTAAATCCCCACACAAGAAAGACCTGAACTTTACTTTTTTATTGAAAGCTCCAGCAACTTGTGCTTGCTGAATTTCAAGCCTTTGTTGAGCTACGTGCCTTTTTTCTTCTAGTGCTTCGAGTTTTGCCAGCCTAACCCTCACATTCTCATTCTCATCCAGTGTTGTTAATTGAGTGGCAATTCTGAGCGAAGGTAACTGTATCTCAAAGGGAAGTACAACTTCTGAACTAAACACTAGACTATATGGTGTACACTGAGTTGATGTGTGCACTGTAGTTTTGTAAGCTCAAAGCACTTTATGAAAACGATTATGCCAACTCTTTTTATTTTCTAACACCATCTTTTTCAAAATTTTGCACAAAACCTTATTGAATGCCTCAGCTTGGCCATTTGATGATGGATTATATCTTGCCAAGAATGCATGCTGAAATTTATATTTCTCACTTAACTTCACCAGTGATTTGCACTTGAAGTATAAAGCATTATCAGAAATTATTATTGATGGGACTCCATAGCGATAGATGATGTGATTCTTTATGAAATTTGACACATCTTCCGCTTTAACTTCCTTCAACGATATTGCTTCTGACCATTTCGAGAAGTAGTATGTTCCAGCCAAAATGTATTTATGGGATCTAGTAGTAGGTTTAAAGGGACCAATAACATCCAAACCCCATGTTTCAAAAGGCCAAGATATAACAGATGGATGGAGAGGTTGTGGCGGTTGATATATAAAGTCACCATGTATCTGACATAGCTTACACATATTTGCAAAGCACATAGCATCTTGAACCAAAGTAGGCCAATAGTACCCTAACCTCTTCAACTGAGCTGCAAGTTTAGGACCTGCTTGGTGGGCTCCACAAGTTCCAGAATGAGTTTCATGTAGAGCGTGAACAGCCTCTTCTTTTAACAGACATCTTAGCAACATTCCATCAAAGGCTTTTCTATACAAAACATCATTAAGGAAAACAAACTGAATAGCTCTTCTTCTTATCTCCACTCTCCTCTTTGTATCAGAAGGCAATACTTTATGCTGTAGAAAATCAACAAATGGTTGTCACCAATCTTGTTCTTCCTCAACATCACAAATTGTAATGGCATTGCTGTCAAATGTTTCTACAGTTCTTTCAAGTGTTGGAGGTAACAAACGGTGCTCTCCGACTGAAATTTGTATATGTCTTTCATCAGAAAGTGTCAATGACGCTGCTAATTTTGCTAAAGCGTCAGCTTTATCATTTTGGGATCTTGGCACATAATTTATTGTGACCTGGAATTGCACCAGAAGATTCTTAACCTTTTGATGGTACAAGATCATATTCTCATTTCTGACAGCGTACTGGTTATTAATTTGTTTAATAAGCAGCTGGGAATCACCAAAAACTTCTAGGAAATCAATGTGCATCTCGAGAGCAATTTCAAGACCAATAATTAATGCCTCATATTCTGCAACATTATTTGAACATATTGCAAGAATAGAGAATGAATAGGGTATTAAACCTCCAAAGAGAGTAATAAAAAACACGCCTGCTCCTGCCCCTTGTGACCTTGCTGCCCCATCAAAGTACAACTGCCAATGTGAAAATGTTCCAACAACAAACACTTCTTCATCAGGTAAATCTTCTGGTAACTCCATATTATCATAAATCAGATGTGCTACTAGAAAATCTGCCAAGGCTTGTCCCTTTAACGCCTTTTGAGGAACAAATTTGATGTCAAATTGTTGATTGCCCATTTTGCCAGACGATCTGACAATCCCGGTTTTGACAGCACGTACTTTAAATGATCTGCCCTTGATATCAAAGTTATCGAATGTGACAACAAGTAATGCCATAATTTTGTAACAGCAAATATTAAGGCCAAGCAAACTTTCTCAATGGGAGAATAATTTTGTTCCGCCCCCACCAGAGTTCTACTCAAGTAGTGCAAGGCGTTTTCCTTCCCCTTATGATTATGTTGAGCCAATAATGCCCCCAATGATCTTTCTAGAGTAGCGATGTAGATGATCGATGGCTTGCCTTGAATTGGAGCCATCAAGACCGGAGGACTCAGCAAATAACCTTTGATGCTTTCGAAGGCATTCTAACAAGCTTCGTCCCATATAACGTGCTCTTAAACATATAACGTCCCATATAATGTCCTTCTGAGAACATTTTATGCTCCTGTTCAGTGAGTATCTCAGGTTCAGTGGACATCTCAGCCTTGAAAAGTTCTTTTGGCAACTTATAACGTGCTCTTAAACAACCGTCAGTCTGAATAATTTCAATTTTAGGTTTAGAGGAAGCTTTATGAGATCCATTATTCTGATTAATCACAACATTCTTGTTCTTCTTTCAGAATGTGGTCTTATTCTTCTTTACCTTAAGACCCTTTGGTGTGGAACCAGATAATTGTGCCCTAAGGCCATCATGGATAGGGACAATGCGATTATTTATTCCATTTCCATTTCTGAGTTTTATGGAAATTGAAATTTTATCATTAGGAACAAATCGATTAATCCTTCTGAGGGGACGAGTGTAGCTTGTCATCCAAGCATCCATTATACCACTGACTGTTGTAATAGCTTTTTGCCCCGGTGCCCTTTGGTCCTTCAGTCGGTATATGAATATGGCCCTTCCAGTGGTTTCCTTATGGTCATGCAGCGGTTTATTCTTCTTTTGGACAAGTTTTAATGAAGGAAGGACTGGTGTTTCAACTTTAATATTCACTTTTACCTTCCCTTTGTCCTTAGTTGTTATCCGCTCAAATTCCTTTGGAATGGCATCATTTGCTGCTTTGTAGAACTTTGCGACAGCATAGTTCACCTCTTCTCCTTAAAATGAGTTGAGATCTGCATTCGCCTTTTTTACTTCTCCATCCTTGCAAAATTTGAAGCACTGATAGAGTGTAGAAGGAATAACACCATATGCATGAAGCCACAGACGTCCCAATAGAGCATTATAGGAAGTATCTGCCTCAATAACATGAAATAAGGCATTTGACTGAAGATCACTTATTTCCATTGCCAAGGTGATACTCCCTAGCGTCCTTTGTCCAGCTTGATCAAATCCTTGAATTGTCAAGAATGATAGATACAAGTGCTAAAGATTCAAACCTAATATCCAAAGTGTCTTTAAAGGAATGACATTTACTGCTGATCCACAGTCAAGCATTATCTGATTCACAGGGATGTTTTTAACTGTCCCTGTAACATAAAGTGATCGGTTATGCTTGTTCCCCCCTAATTGATGATCTTTATCATTAAATGCGATGCATGCCATGCATGATGCACACACCTTATTCAATGATTTTCCTACATTGATTTGCTCAACTTTTTCTTTGTAAGTCTCTGGGCTAGTCAAAGCAGTAATGAGTGTTTTTTGAAGTTCGAGAGACATTTGCAAGGCCTTGTATATGCTAAGAAGAGCAGGTATACGCTTCAAATGAGCCAATATATTGTATTTGATGTCATTTAAACCTTTTGAGTCTGCAGTTATGCCCTTTTGAGAAGAGGCATCATCCTGAGCATGAGTTTCCCCATGTGGTACCGAAGTAGAAGATTCTCCATTCGAGATATCAATATGACTTTTATCAACTGTAAGTTATTGAGCATCTTTCTTCTTTTTGGCTTGCAGCTGGATCTCTCTCAACATGATTTCATCTGCTTCCACAGGGTCTTCAATATCAACAGAAGCCGTACAACATTGCAGACCATCTTCCTTTTCCACATCATTATCACCTTCTTCAAGGAATCCATCTAGTATGAATTCTTTTAAAGTGACTGGAACGCGGTTTGGTTGCTCGTACTCCTTTTCATTAGGAATTGGAACCTTCTTCTTGGACTTGCTCTTCTTTTTATTCTTATTTTTGTTCGCCTCAGGTCTTCCTCGAATTTTACACCCAGTATGCCCTGAAGACTTTTGAGCAAAAATTGCAGCTTTTGATGATTTCTTGCTAACATAAGTCTGCCATCCATCTCCACCTTCATCCTCAGTTGCCGACGAGTCATCCCATATATCCAAATTTGGCTCTGTCATGAGTTCATATAAAGTTGAAATATTAAGATTTCCCAATTTAGGCATATCGAGGTGAGCGTGGACAATAGTGACTTGATTATCGACCTCAAAAGCCACTGAATTACCCTTTCAGTCAAAGAAACATTATGGAGGTAGCGGTCTTCCCTCTAGCACTAGATTCTGCTAAGGAGATTTGATTATTTTTTACCATCCCTTCAATAATATTTTTAAGAACGTAACAGTCCCTTAAAGAATGACTGACAATCCTGTAATATCGGCAGTATTTTGGATCATCAGTTTTATTCATCTCTTCAGGTATTTTAGGTTCAGAAAGTGTTAATGCATTAGCTTGCTTTAATGCATCAAAAATCTCATCAACATCTTCATCACTGAAAGAATATTTAACGTCCTTCCTTTCTTTTAGCATCAGCCACTTCGGAGGTTCTTTCGACTTTTCTTTGTCATTATTTTGTCCAGGATTTACAAAAGTAGCCATAGAATCTCCCTTTTTAACAATCTTTTTGATTTCTACCTTCTTCTTCTCTATGCGTGTTTTCTGAGAAGTGATTTCTGACGAGCCATTTGTCTCTCAACGTTGCTTGCCTTGGAAACCAATTGATCAAATGATTGAGGTTCTGCAGTACCTACAAATGTTGCAATATCTGGAAGAAGATTGTTACAACACATTTGGACTGCTGACTGTTCAGTCAATTTTTCTGGGCATTGAAGATTGAGATTTCTCCATCTGGTGATGAACTCATTGACATTTTCATATGGCTTCTGCTTGGTTTCTGTCAAGTCAATGATTGAAATTTTCTTCTTAGAACTCACAAATTGTGCAAGAAATGCCTTTTGCATATCATCCCAAGTAATTATGGAATCTGCTGGCAGCTGTGTGTACCAAGTAAAAAGGGCTCCTTTTAGCGACTGGACGAACTGCCTTATGAGCAAAGCATCTAATTGGGCAGGTTCTCCACAAGCTGACACAAAATATGCCAAATGCTCATGGGGAGAACCATTGATACCATCAAATTTCTCAAAATTTGGCTTTGAGTAAAATTGAGGGAACGAGACTCGATCATAATGCGATGGATAAAGTTTATAATATCCAAGCACAGGCGGATTAATAGAGGCCTGATATTCCTGAATTCCTTTAGCTATGAGCACTTTCAGATCTGGCTATGTTGAGGGAGTTACAGAAGTTGAGGCTTGCCCTTTATCTTTCAATTCCTGTGAACGTAGGCTCATCTGTTCCGCTAACCTTGCAGTAAGACCTGCAATTTCAGCATCCTTTTCATCCCTCATCCTTTGCATCTCCCTATGCATCTCTTGCAGCTGCTCTTCAATACTTGCAGCTCCCGTAGCAAATACATACATATTCGCAATTTCAAGATCATCATCATTTATCAGTAGCCCTTGAAATTGAGATTCCACATTCTTTGGAAAATCTTCATCATGGAAAAGTGCTTTAGGATCTCCATAAAGAGGATTTGAAATTTTTGATATTGTCCATATGGCTCAATCATCTTGAAGTGAAAAATTGGGCAAGCTATCATCTAGCTCACCAAATTTTGGTAAGTGAGCTAAATGTATTTGTTGTGCTTTTGAACGCATCGTAAGGCCACCATATGACTTCAAACCTGCTGAAGCTTCCACTTCTTTGGCGGTCTCCTTTGCAAATTTGTATCCAGCCATAAAAATGTATTCACTTGCTTCAACTTGGGTGCTAACCCACTCCTTAGGATTAAGAAGTTTAAAGTTTGGCACTAATGTTGAGTGAGGCAACACACTTTTCTTCAACACTAAAATACAAGTTCCTTTGACTTTCGAAACCATTTCAGCTCTTAAAGAATTTCTCAGACTGCTAGAGTCACCCCGCTTACTTCTTTTTCCTTTAGGTATAGTAAAAGAAGATTTTTCATCTAATTTTTCAAGCCACTCAACAATATTCCTTACTGCTTTCCCCTTTGTCTTCTTTGGGGTAACATTTTGGGGTGAGCTGGGTCCTTTTTCTGTGGTGGATGGACAAGCATAACATTGTCGATAAACTGTTGGTGGCTTAGGGATGTCCTTTGTCTGAAAAGGAGTTGCAATATTATCCTCCTCTGCGAATGTCACCATGACAGACTCGACAGTGACTAGGTTGACTAGAATTGACCCAATCATGATCTGGGTTATAGGTTGAACTCCAGCATTAGTAATTGCATGGGGTAAATCCTTTGGAACCCTGACCAGCTTTCTTTTATGAAGATTGGCTGCAGGAATTGAAAGGACAAAAACCTTCGTGGCCTCCGGAAATGCAGTTTGGACTGCGACAGAAGCTAAAGCCTTCATCACCCTGGCCAATCTCCTTTTAGGAGATCTAGCGTGCCTTTTCTTTAGTCCCTTCGCTGCTTTCCCCTTTAAGATTTGAGGGGTACGCATAGCTTCAGTGGCCGTGGACGTTTTGGGATAGTCCATAGTGGCAACAGGCTTAGATCGCTTCAAATAGCAGAATGGTACTTCAGAAACAGCAAAAGTGGTGCAAACACTGCTTCTCATCTGCTGTCCTCCAGCAACAGTTACAGTGGGGATTTGATGGAAATGCACTGTTACGTTGGGTGCCATTTTATCTGTCAGACAAGGAAATGAAATGTATAAGTTAATCTCAATATAATTGAAGATGAAAGGGAAAATGGGTCCCACCGAGTGTGCCAAAAACATGGTTGCGAAAAAAAAAAATAACATTCACAAATAATGTCTCACTTATACTTTTTTAGGGAGTATAAGAGTTTATAAAAGCATAGTTCGACCCATTCAAGGCTGTATAACCCTTAATTACAATCCCTCAATCCAAGGAACTACCCTTTGATTCCACTTATATAATGAGAAAATTATTATTGAAAATATTTTGCAGTTGCACTCAGTTTGAAATTCTAAGCTGCCTACATACTCCTTTTAAAGGGATCAAGCCACTTCTAGTTCTTGAAAAATATTGTTTGGTATTTATTTAGAAAATTCAAATAATTTGAATTTAATTTGAAACTTTGGAAATTTGGATTTAGAAACTTGGGTTTTTGAAAATTTGGATTATTTATTTGGATTTTGAACTGCACCTAGTGTTGGACTAGGCTGCCTACTTATCATTTGCGGAATCAAGTCGACTGTAGTTCATTAAAAAGATTTAATTTTGAGAATTTGGGATTTGATTGATTTTATAAACACAAAATTATTTGCTTGGGTTATTTAATTTGAAAACTTTGAAGGAGTAATTTTGTTAAATTTTAGACTAAAAGATTTATGCATCACAAGAACAAAGAGATGTCCCAACTAGGTTGGCACCCCTCAAAGTCTCAATCATATGCAAACATCTTTTTAGCATTTTATTTGACCACTCTTGATTTTGGAGAGATAGTCAAATAATTTT
>QANX01005248.1:0-22680 GCA_003254975.1 Ochetophila trinervis | reverse complement strand
TTTGGAGTGCATAAGACTTTAGATGTTTTAGTTGAACACTTTGTTTGGCCACATATGAAAAGGGATGTTCAAAGAATTTGTTCTCAATGTATTGCATGTAGACAAGCCAAGTCTAAATCTATGCCACATGGATTATATACACCTTTGCCTATTCCTATGAGCCTTGGGTTGATATATCCATGGATTTTGTACTTGGGTTACCTAGAACTAGGAAGGGTAGGGATAGCATATTTGTGGTTGTTGATAGACTTTCTAAGATGGCACACTTTATTGCATGTCATAAGACTGATGACGCTACAAATATTGCTGATTTGTTCTTTAGAGAGGTTGTAAGATTGCATGGAATGCCTAGAATTATTGTGTCTGATAGGGATGTGAAATTTCTGAGTCACTTTTGGAGAGTTTTGTGGGGTAAGTTAGGTACTAAATTGTTGTATTCTACTACATGTCATCCACAAACCGATGGACAAACGGAGGTGGTTAATAGGACTCTAGGTACTTTGCTTCGTGCTATTGTTGGTAAGAATTTGAAACTTGGGAAGATTGTTTACCTTTTGTTGAATTTGCATATAATAGAACTATTCATTCTTCTACAGGTTTTTCGCCATTTGAGATTGTGTATGGTTTTAATCCTTTAACTGTGTTGGATTTGATGCCTTTACCTTTGAGTGAAATTGCTAGCTTAGATGGACAAAGGAAGGCGGACTTGGTTAAGACTATACATGAGAAGGCGAGGTTGCAAATTGAGAAGCGTAATCGTCTAACCGTTCAAAAAGTAAATAAGGGGCGAAAGCAAGTGGTATTTGAACTAGGAGATTGGGTTTGGGTGCACATGAGGAAAGAAAGGTTTCCTAACCAAAGGAAATCTAAGTTCGATGCTAGAGGCGATGGGCCCTTTCAAGTTCTCGAGAAGATCAATGACAATGCATACAAGATTGATCTTCCAGGTGAGTATAATGTGTCTGCATCATTCAATGTTGCTGATCTTTCTCCTTTTGACATGGATGCAGATTCGAGGACGAATCTTTTTGAGGAGGGAGGGAATGATGTGGGCATCGAGCGCTCTTCTAGCATGGATGTTCGTGGTGAAGACATTGTGCTGCCAAGTGGACCAGTGACGCGTTCTCGAGCTAAGAAGATCAAAGCGGGAATGCTTGGACTTGTGAAGAGAATAATTGATGAAGATCGATTCAAGTATCCACATGATCCAAACACTTTTATGAGGCATAATGATGATTTAAGCATGATGTCCAAGCAAGGAATGAAGGTGGTAATGCTGCTCGGGAGTTGCAAAGACGAAACGACATAATTTTAGCCATTTTCGGATTTCAATGGCAGTTTCGTAATTTAGCTATTTTCGGATTATAATGGCAGTTTCGTAATTATTGCTATTTCCAGATTATAATGGCAGTTTTGTAATATTTGATATTTTCGTATTTTATTTAATTAGGGTTAGTTTTCAGCCTTAGGATTACTTTCCTAATTATTTTATGGTCTAGATTGATTCTTAACCTAACCCTAGTCTCTATATAAAGGGGGGTTACTAGCTTGTAAGAGACAACTTTGATTATTGATTAAATAGAATCTATTCTTGTTTTCAACAAGACTTGTGTGTTCCAAGTGAGGATAGTTCTTCTTCTACTTGTTGCATTTGGGAATTGATCTTCTTATCAAAGGTATTTACTTTGTGGCGAATTTCAATTTCATTCTTTGCCTTCTAATTAGTGTTGCTAGATACAATTGTTATCTAGAGGTGCTATAGGGCGGGTTTTTACCTAGGGTTTGTTCCATATCATCTTGTGTGTTGGGATTACAGTTTCTTTAAGCTTGGGGTTCCGCATCACCTTCCCTAACTATTGTCTTCGTTTCTTACTACACCAGCAAGAACAAAAAGCATATGTTCAAACAACAACAATGAGTTAGAAACAATGGCTAACACATTTTCAGTAACTGAATCACTAGTATGATTTCATACATATAAGATTGGAAGATATGCTATTAAAAATAAGGGTTCACACATGTACTAAATAGAAATAAATTATGTTCCCAAAAGGAATATGTTTTTATTTTTACTTTTTTTCATTTTTCTTTCTACAGAATATATGCTATAAAATTCAACCTACCGAGAATTAGTTATTTGTGTAATTTCGAAAATAATTACCATTTTCTAAAATAATTTAACATGAAATATTTCAGGAAAAAAAAATACCCAAACCCCATGCTAGGGGAACTTAGCTTAAAAAATACCACTACTTTGTGTAATATCTTTTTTCTATGAATAACATGGAAGAAATAGAAGTTAGGGTGATTGAAATAGATAGAAATCACCTTAAATTTATACTTTGTAACCACATAAATGAGTTCAAAGAAATTCAAAAAGGTGGATGAAAAGAGAGATAGCGAAATAAGGTGGGCATTTGCCGATTTGTTGGCTAGGATTTGGTTGGGATTTAAGAGAGAGAGAGAGAGAGCAAAATATCTCATGGGGTTCAGTTGGTGGGATAAGCTAAAGAGGTTGGACTTAATAGAGAGATAAAGACAAGAGCAAAATTAGTTGGACAAATCTGAAGATAAGGTTGGCAATGCACGTGGCATTTGGAGATCCATATTTACACAAACCGAAAAAAAAAATTATTAGGAATTTTAATTTTGGTCCATTCAAATTTTGAAATTTAAAGTTGTTGCCTTAAAACTTTCAATGGGCATTTAGACAGGTAGGAAATATTTTGGGGACAATTGTAGCAATACAAATTTGAATTTAAATTTAAGGCATATTATACATGTAATGAATTTAAATTTTAAGCATATTAAAAATTACTAAATTTAACTTGCCAACATGCAATAATTCACTAAATTTAACAGAGTTTAATGTATGCTTATATATATATAAATAATTTTTTTTTCAGGTTATGGCTGACTCTCAAAACAGTTCATTTCCGTGTCACACTAATACAATTATGTTCAATTTTACACATGGTGTACGTAACATTTGTTCAATTATGTTAGATTATGTTCAATTATGTTTAGTGATGTTTAATTTTAGGCATATTATACATTACTAAAGTTTACTTGCCAACCAGCAAGAATTCACTAAATTTAATAGAAAGTTTAATGTATGCTTATATTTTTTTCTCAAGTTATGGCTAACTCCCAAAGCAGTTCATTTTCATTTCACACTAATACAGAAGAAGTGGATCAAGAGTTTAAAAATGGGAATATGTATGCCTCATTGACTACCAACGATATGATTGGTAAGGAGTTTGATACTCTTAACGAAGCATCCAACTTCTATAAAACATTCAAATAAAACAATAGAGGAAGTAACTAGAGAATAGTGGAAGGCTTCGTTTGGTGTGGTTGAGGAACTATGTGACCGGGAAATGGAATGAAACTAAATTTGTCCAGAACATTCACATCCTTTACTTTCAATGCATGAGATATAATGTCTTCGATCTAATTGGTTTTTGGATGAACCTTGTTTTACCCAAGCTAAAGTGATGCACAATGTTGGCATTGGAATGAGTAAAATCATGGAGTACATGGTTGACCAATTGGGTGGATTTGAACACGTTGGATTCGAGCTTACTGATTTGCATAACCAATTCACAAAAGAACACAATATGGGCATACAAGTAAATGATTGAGAGACCTTGATTGCCAATTTCGTGACGAAGGCAGATATGGATGTTGATTTATTTTTTAGGTACACACTCGATTTTGATAAAAGACATGGCATATTTTATGGGTTGGCTTAATTCAACATTTCGATTATATATATTTCGGTGATGTAGTGTCATTTGATGCAACATACAAAACAAATGCTTATGGAAAGCCATTGGTAATATTAGTGGGTGTCAACCATCATTATCATACAGTTATTTTTTGATGCGGAACCCCAAGATTAAAGAATCCTAAACCCCAAACACACAAGAAATATTGAACAGTAATTTGAAAACAAGAACCCGCCCTACCAAACCCTTAGATAACNATTATTTGTGAAGTCAAGGAAAATTCTATTTTGATATATAAGCTGAGGTGTCAGTAAATGTTTAGCTCATTATATATCTTTGCTTATGTGTACCAGCTCTGCTGGAAATATCTTGGCTTTTATGATATATGGGATGTTTATTTACTAGAAAAAAAAGAAGAAAGAGGTAGAGTGTGTGAGAGAAGAAGAATACAGGAGCAGGAGAGAGTTCATGGTTGAAGAAAACCCAATGTAATCTTACCTTCTGGTGTACACGGGCAGAAGAGAGTAGGGATGGATTATTCTTGTGTCTATGAGCTCTATGTAAACTGTATGTGCACACTTTCTTTCACTCTTTAATGAAGATGATTTCTCCTTGCCTTGCCGTGGATGTAGGTTGTGTTATCACAGCTGAACCACGTTAAAATGATTGTCCTCTGGTTTATTCATTTATGCTTGTGTTCTACCTCATAACTATTTGACTAGATCTGATAAATGTTCTGATACCTGGTTGAGACTTGTGTTTGTACATTGAGATGCTTTGAATCATATTTTTGCTACTGGTTAGTATATTTTCTACAATACTATTTTCCATATACATGATTGCAAAGGAAACAGAATTATTAGAAGTTCTAAGCCACTAAAAGTAATTTATCTTTTTGATACAATTCAAGAATAAGATCAGGAAGCTACTCTCATATTACTGCAAACCAAAAATCTAGAAAAACATTCAGACATTATTTTCATATTTCAATTGTGCTCGGGAACCTTTCAATAAAGCCAAAAGTCAAAGAACAAAAGGAGAATGAAAAAAAGCATAAACTTTCAGCATGCAAGAGTAAACACTTGGGCCTAAAAGTTCCCCATTAAATTTGTCATCGAATTCATAATATAATAAAAACTCGTTCAAAATTGGAATTGGTGTATTACAAATAGGCTCCCTTAATTCTAAATGCTACAAACAAAACCAGTTCCTAACCTACATTTCAATCAGAGAAGCAAAAATGCAATCAGAGAACACCACCAAAGCCCAAATCACTGAATCAGAGTACATAAGCAAGACCTGTATTTGCCTATGATCGAGTCTAATGACCCTTACTCAACAAATTATTCTTCAAAACATCCATAATCGACCCAAAGTCAGCCTTAACTTGCACAGGTGGGTTGGCAAATCTGCAAAGCATATCCGGGATCTCCTTGGAGTGATAATTGCTCTTTGAATCTGTAAATTTCAACCCATGAGCCGTGCTCACCACCACAGTCCGGTCAGTGGGCGCTATAACCCCGCTGTTCCTGAGCTTAATCAGAGCTGTCAATGCAACCCCAGTGTGAGGGCAAATAAACATGCCAGTGGAGTCTGCTTGGGCAGTCGCATCCATCAACTCCTCCTCTGTAGCTTCCTCCACAATCCCATTTGAATTCTTGAGCGCAAACACTGCTCTGTCTATCGAAACTGGATCGCCAATTTGAATTGCCGAAGCAAAAGTGGTGTTGGCTTTTACAGCCTTGAAATCTGCCCACCCTGATTTGTAATGCAAATATAAAGGGTTGGCATTTGCTGCTTGAGCACAAACAAGTCGAGGAATTCTATCAACCAGTCCTAATTCTTTGCACATTTGGAACCCTTTATAGAAAGCATAGATATTTCCAAGATTGCCTCCTGGGACTATAACCCAATCGGGAACTTCCCAATCAAACTGCTGCAAAATCTCGATCGCTGCGGTTTTTTGGCCTTCGAGCCTCAGACTGTTCAAGGAATTAGCCAAGTAAATTGGCAGCTCAGCCGTTACTTCTCGGATCAGTTGCATACAGCCATCGAAATCGGTGTCGATGCTCAGCACAAAAGCACCATTGGCGATCGGCTGGACAAGTTGGGCGAGGGATATCCGATTCGACGGCAAGAAGACGATCGATGGGATACCGGCGGATGCGCAGTAGGCCGACAAGGCGGCGGAGGTGTCGCCGGTCGATGCGCAGCCGACGCCGACGACGGGACGGTTCATTTTCCGGAGACGATTGACTTGGCTAACCAAAACAGTCATGCCCAGGTCCTTGAAACTCCCGGTGTGGCTAATCCCACAGTGCTTGACCCACAAATCGTTCATGCCCAGGAACTTTTTGCCGTAACGCTCAGCCCAGAAGAGATTGGAGTTTCCTTCGAAAGCGCTGACGATATCATCGCCGTCGATCTCGGGCAACACCCATTCCTTCTTGCTCCACACACCAGAACCGTAAGGCCACGTGGTCTTCCCGACGCGGGAATCGAAAAGCTCGCGCCAGTATTTTCCATCGTAGTTCTTGAGCGCCGCAATGTCGTGCTGAACGTCGAGAAGGCCACCGGACTGCGATCGGTAAACGATCTCGTCGAGAGAGTAGGATTCGGTGGAAGAAGGGTCGGCGTTGAAAGGGACGTATTTGGCGGAGAAGTGGTGTTGGTGGGTGGTTTTGTGGCGGCGGGCTTCGTCTCTGATGTTTTCTTCAGTGCGGCGAGGCTTTGAGACGAGAGGTGGTGGTGATGGAGAATCCGAAGAAGCAGCTCTGATGGTGAATAAATGGGGTTTGGTTGGTGGGAGTGGAGGAGTGTGTACTTTGGGTTTGACAGAGATATGGTGGATCTGGAAAAGAGAGGAAGCCATTGTTGATTGGAAAGAGAGAGAGAGAAGAAGAAGAAGAAGAAGAAAAAATGGACTATTAAAGTGGGCTGGGTTTTGGGTTTTGGCTAAGAATGTTGTTTTATTGGTTTATTTATACGTTTTTTTGCACCAATCGTTTTATATTATTTTGGTAAAAACCTAGCTAGTTACTTTAAACTTTTCAATGGGCCTACTAAGTCTGAACGCCCTGGTAATAATAACAATAATAAAACAAAAAAACTATGTTATATTTTTGATGCTTTTTGTGTTATTCTAACATTACCAGCAGATTTGAAAATGCTTAGTTTACACACCGTTAGTCCGTCACGTGGGGGCTCTGCCATGATGATTTCGTTTTCGTCCAGTTATAAAACACATATTGTTTTATTATATTATTTTAAATTAGTTTAAATATTTCTAAATCTAGCAAATATAGGCGGATTTCTCTTTGTCTTGTCGTGAAAGGTTGTAGAACTTGGTATGTTGAAAGACCTCAATATCATGTTTAATAACAGAAATACCATTTTAGTCACTTTCTTTCTTTGTTAACAAAAAAATATAGATTCCAGATCTATTATTATATTCAATTAATTAGTTTATTTATTTAAAGGTTCATCCATACGTATTTATGTATTATTTATATGTTAAAAATAATATGCTAGCATTTACATCTAGCGTGTCATGTTGAATTGTGTTCGTGTTAAATTTTTTTCATCCGAATTTAACACGTTAAGCATTTATGTTGAACTATATTTGCGTCGTGTCGTTCGTATCTACTAAGATTAAATACATATTCAAATGATATGTTAAACATCTTAATATATTACCATACTAAAATTCAATATAATTAATAACTGTGAATTCAAAATATGTAAAATATTACGAATTAAAGCTATATTAAATATTTATTATGGCTAAGAAAATAAAATATATATTACAATTGTCAATTTTAAAATATTCAAAATATTATAAACCAAAATTAAAATTGTACATCTAATACAAGTAATAAAAAATATATAAACTAAAACAAAATATCAATATATAAATAGATATAAAAATTGTCATTTTTCAATAAAATAAAATAAAATATGAATTTTATAGTTTAAAAAAAATATAAAAAATTAGCTATAAATAAATAATTAAATTAATATTTTTTTATCGTGTCTTATTGTGACATATCGTATTAACGTGTTCCAATCCATTTTTTATCGTGTGACACTAATATCAATCTGATCCGATATCGCATATTCAAATTCATAAATTATCATGTCGTATCGTATCGTATCGTATTATCATATTGTGTAATATTTTGTCATTTAATTAATATTTTAATATTTATATGATTACTTTATATTTCATTTACAAATAATTGTTTTGATTTTTTTTAATTTGTAAGGACAGATTTAGCATATTCTTACGAGCTGTGTGCTCAATATTTATGATTATTGGATTAAATTAGTGTTCCACCTTTTGAGAATGTATTCTCCAAACAATCAATTGTGCCTTTTCATCTTCCATTATCCTTCAATTTGTAGCCCTTACATATTTCATATTTCAATTTGTAAATTTAATTATTTATTGTCTAAAGTCTGATAATTTACAAAAAAATATGTGTAGGAAAAAAAAATACGAAAGTGGTCTACGAGTCTATCAATTTAAAATAAGTAATTATATCTAACATGAAAAAGCCTCTATTGAGATTTTAGCTTGACGTGTCATAAATTTCAAATAATTATCTGTATTATTATAAAAATAAAAATATAATAATAAAAATTATGTGTGTTGTTTCAGAAAATTAATTTTAATAGAATTTATAAGTTCAAATTTTGAAAAAGAAAACAAAGGGTGATTCTGTAATTAAACCGAAAAAGCAGTCCAAATTAAAAACGGAGGGAAAGGAAGCCCGTTGAAGGTTTTAGCTGTAATTAGCCAATAATGAGGAGGTTTCAAATGGCGTCCAATTTGAGTTTCAGAGAGTGAAAGGAAAAAAAAAATACCTCCATTGTCATTGTCCCTACCAGACTAGAGTGTCCCTCTCCGGCTGACCCAAATTAGTGCCAAAGCTTTTTTCGTAGATGACTGATTAGATAGATAGAAAAAGAATTACCAACTCTTTTTCTTTCAGCTACCAAAAAGAAAGAGACAAATTAACGTAAAAAAGCTCGAGAGGGAAGAGAAAGAAAAATTTGAAAAGCGAGAAACAAAACTTTAAGAGAGAGAAACAGAGATTGAGTTGGGAAAAAGTATAAAAAGCTAAGCACACAGCTTAGTTGAAGGAGAGAGAGAGAGCGAGAGGGTTTGAGGGAGGTTTGAAGGGGAAGAATTTGTTGGGCGCTTTTTTTTTTTTTGTAAATATATATTATATTATAGATTCTTGTTGATTCTATGGTGATTTAAAAGCTATTGAATCTGATTTTTGTTTTGATCTGTTGGAGATTCTGGAGTCATTTTTTCTCTAGTTTGTTGTATTGGATGAGTTGAGGGTCACCAATGGTAATTCAGAGCTTACTCTTTTTTCTTTTTCTTTTTTTAATATATATATATATATATTCAAATTTTATTTCTTTGTTATCATATTCATCTCTCTCTGTTTTTTTAAATATATATATATGCTCATCGGAGTTCTGCTCAGTCTCATGGACTTTTGAAGCTTTGTCGGATTTTAGTTGTTAATGTTTTCTCTTTATGTTTTGTAATAAATATATGGTAATTTTGATACCAGAGAATATTCTTCGACAAAAGCTTTCTGAAATTCGGTTGTTCATTTACAAGTCAGTTAACTGCCATGCCTACATTTTGGATAGGTTTCAATGTACCTTGATGAGGAAACTCTAATTGGAACCGTGAATGAGAAAACCAAAAACCGGAGCCAAAATAGAAACCCCATAATGACATTGTTAATCTGGAAGATAAGCGTCGGGGCAATGTGAGATACTGTTGTTGTTGAGAAAGCCTCAGAACTCTAGCTGCTTTTATTATAATTCACTACTATCAGTTTCTGCGTCATTGTGTTAACCAACTGGCCCATCTTAGACTGGAGTTATATCAAATAGAACCACCAACTTGTTGATCACGGAAAGAATCTAAAGAATGCAAAGAGGACTCTTTCTAACTCACATTTTTAATATTTCTTGCTGAAGTATTTGACAGATAATAGTATCTTAATATTGAATTGCTTTAAAGAATATCATGTTATTGATATGCATGGCATGTTACTCATTGAACTTTGTCGCAGTCAATGCGCTTTTCTTGCTTATTTCAAGGTTTATGTTAATACTAGTCTTTCTAATGCCATAGAGGTGTCATAAATTTGTAATTTTCCATGCTTTTTCGTCCTCAAGAAAAGTAAATCATAATCATGACTTAGATAATCCATAGTTGATTGTTAAGAGTTTGGTACTTGTATGTGCAGGCAGCACTGGTCAACATAGTTGTAGGTTCTCATGTGTGGGTTGAAGATCCTGTTTTGGCATGGATTGATGGAGAAGTTATACGGGTCAAAGGTCAAGAGGTTCATGTTAATACTACAAATGGAAAAACGGTATGTTCTAACCTCCACCAGTTCCTACATATTTCTATGTGAGAACTTTCATTGCTAGTGGAATCTGAGTTTTTGTTTCTGTTAATTAAAATTTTGAGGAGAATATTCATTTCATGAATGCAGTAGTATATGATGGATTAGTTTTTGCCTTTTCTAGTCTGATATTAGTTTAGCTTTATTATTAACAGCTAGTGCCAGACAGAAATGTGAGCATCTTATTCTGTGAGTATTATATGGAAAACTGCATTTATTAAGTTGCTGGTATTAGTTTCTAGCATTGTAATTATCGTTACTTAATAAATTATTTTTTGCCTTTTATAGACGTAGTAAATGAACCAGTCTTTTAAACTTGAATTTTTGAGAATTGCGACAAATTGGCTACCAGATTTATTGAAAAGTGATGAGAACTTTCACTTTTCATGGCTTTTTAGAACCCTCTTAACTTGGATTTCTTATGAAAATTGGATCCTTTTTCATACCAAGCTTCTTCTTGAATGGTGTTGTGCCAAAGGTTTGCGGAACTTATCCTTTCAGTTAAGTAGTAATAAAATAAATATTTTGGAAGACACAGAAACTGTAATTCGTTGTTTATAAATTAAATATCACTCAAGTTTTGTTGATGATTATGTACGCTACTTCCTCTCATGCTTTCAAACTTCAACACGTATGCTTACTAATATGGTTCTTGGGTTTTGATAATTTGATGGCTTTGCACAGGTTGTCACAAATACACTGAATGTCTTTCCAAAGGATACTGAAGCTCCTCCTGGAGGTGTAGATGACATGACAAAGCTTTCATATTTGCATGAACCTGGAGTTCTGCAAAACTTGGCAGCTAGATATGAGCTTAATGAAATCTATGTGAGTTAATTTACTTTTTGCTGCCCTTCTAAGACTTATGAAGAAGTTATGGTACCATTATTTTGATGTTAAATCTTGTACATTACCTTCTTAGACATACACGGGGAATATTTTGATAGCAGTTAATCCATTTCAACGATTGCCGCATCTCTACGACACTCACATGATGGAACAATATAAAGGAGCTGATCTTGGGGAGCTAAGTCCTCATGTTTTTGCAGTTGGAGATGCTGCATACAGGTGAAATTCAGATTCATCTCAGATTTTTCAACTGTTTTCTATTGTTGTCTTGTTGATGTGTTGATTTTTAAGAAAATAGGGCCATGATCAATGAAGGAAAAAGCAATTCGATTCTGGTAAGTGGAGAAAGTGGTGCTGGTAAAACTGAGACAACAAAGATGCTCATGAGATATCTTGCATACTTGGGTGGTCGTTCTGGAGTGGAAGGAAGAACAGTTGAACAACAAGTTTTGGAGGTAAGATGAAGTTATCCTTTATCGATTTCTGAATCCCAAAATTATGTGCTCCTTGAATTGTATATGAAAATTAAGTGTATCTGATTTTAATTCGTAGTAACTTTTTTGGGGTTGAAATATTGCAGTCCAACCCAGTTCTTGAAGCATTTGGCAATGCTAAAACAGTTAGGAATAACAACTCAAGGTGTGTTTAAGTATGTAATGTTGTTTCACTTGTTGAATCTTAGTTGAATGTGTTCTTATATGGAATATCTCTTTTACATCATGGTGGCAATGCTACATAGCCGTTTTGGTAAATTTGTTGAAATCCAATTTGACAAGAATGGGAGGATATCCGGGGCAGCTATTAGAACTTATTTGCTTGAAAGGTCTCGTGTTTGCCAAATTTCTGATCCAGAGAGAAACTACCATTGTTTCTACCTTCTTTGTGCTGCACCAACTGAGGTAATTTGACCTCACTGTTCTTAAGTTTGTGTTTTATTTGTTTGATCATTGCTGCAAAATTAACAAATTTTATTTGTAACTTCAAATGTATGCAGGATATTGAGAAATATAAGCTGGGAAGCCCTAAATCATTTCACTATCTGAATCAATCAAATTGTTATGATCTGGATGGGGTAAATGATGCTCATGAATATCTTGCAACCAGAAGGGCTATGGACATAGTTGGAATCAGTGAGCAAGAACAGGTAAGTCTTCTTTTCTTGTTATTTGATAGCCTTGGTGTTTTTTCTTTTTTTCTTTTTCTTTTTTAAATTCCTAATCGTGTGCAATTTTTCCAGGAATCAATATTTAGGGTTATAGCTGCAATTCTTCACCTTGGAAATATTAATTTTGCCAAAGGAGAGGAAATAGATTCCTCAGTGATTAAGGATGAGAAATCTAGGTTCCATCTTTATATGACTGCAGAGCTTCTTAGGCATGTTTCTTCTACCTTTCCATTTCCTTATTTATGTCTATTTTTTAGACTAAACTTTCATACAAAACATTGTATAGATGTGATGCCCAGAGCTTGGAAGATGCCCTAATTAAGCGAGTAATGGTGACACCAGAAGAAGTTATCACAAAAACCCTTGATCCTGATAACGCAATTGCAAGCAGGGATGCATTAGCTAAGACAGTATATTCTCGCTTATTTGAGTGGTGAGAGGCTCATTAAACTAATTTTCTTCCCCTGATAGTGAACTTAACAAAATTTTCATATAGTTATTTATTTTAAATTTTGCTAAAATAAGATAATAACATCTTACCATATTATTTTCAGGCTTGTGGATAAAATAAATGTTTCAATTGGACAGGATCCACACTCAAAGTCAATAATTGGAGTTCTTGATATCTATGGTTTCGAAAGTTTTAAGTGCAATAGGTATGCTCTATGCCACTGAATAAGCTTATTATGTCATAGGAAAGTGGGGAGACCATGCTTGTACTTCTATAAAGAGATATCTCAATTTTAACCATGAATTTGATGTCTCAATCAATTTCTTTCTTGAAATGATAAAAACTAAAAAAGTAAACTCAGCACATGAATGGAACCATATTTTTTTTGGTTCTGCAGCTAAGTTTGTTTCATGAAACAGTTTTGAGCAATTCTGCATCAATTTCACAAATGAAAAATTACAACAACACTTCAATCAGGTTAGTTATATAATCAATGCATTTGGTGTCACACTTTGGAGGTCCATTGAATACTGATCTTTGTGATTACATTATTGCAGCATGTGTTTAAAATGGAGCAGGAAGAGTACACGAAAGAAAAGATAAATTGGAGCTATATTGAGTTTGTTGACAACCAAGATGTGCTGGATCTAATTGAAAAGGTCTGCAGCTGTTGCCTTATGCAATTTATTGAAAGTAGGATTCTGTAGCTTCCCCTTCCTTGCTGTTCTAAAGACTTTATTTGTGGAAGTTGGTCTAGTATATGCATATTCTGATTTGATGTTCCTATATTTTAAATTTAGTCCTCCATTTATCCTTTTAGTGGTACATTTTTTATATAAATTAAGTAATTTAATCATTTACAGAAACCTGGAGGGATTATTGCACTATTAGATGAAGCCTGGTAAGCTGCTTTTTGTTCTTAATAATTGTTTTCTGATTGTCTATCTTATCCTGATAATGGTTCCATATATTTGAATTCTATTTTACTCATTTATCTGGGAAACTATAGTTTCTCACTCCACGATGAAATATATCTGATTATTGTTCGCAGTATGTTTCCGAAGTCTACTCATGAAACCTTTGCACAGAAGTTGTACCAGACATTTAAAAACCAAAAACGTTTTATCAAACCAAAGCTTTCTCGGACTGATTTTACAATAGCTCACTATGCAGGGGAGGTAGACTCAACTTATTTGATTGTAAAAGGATAACACAATTTCTTAGTTTCTAATATCTTTCCCCTTTTCGAAGGTAACTTATCAAGCCAATCAGTTTCTGGACAAAAACAAAGATTATGTTGTGGCAGAACATCTAGCTCTGCTTACTGCTTCAGAATGCTTATTTGTAGCTGGTCTCTTTCTCCCACTTCCAGAAGAATCATCAAAGTCGTCCAAATTTTCTTCCATTGGATCACGCTTTAAGGTTATTGCATGATTTATGTACTCAGTCTTTTAGTTTCAATGAGCCTAATGTTTGAATTGTGATATGGGGGAGGCTCAGTCTAAAATACACGTTGGTGTTCTTCTTTATTCTAGTTTTCTTCTTATATATGATGATAATGTTCTAATAGGCTTAACCTTCAACTTTTTCAACTGTAATTATATGCAGCCAAATCTTCAATTCTTTCCATTTTGATCACAGATTATGGAAAAAGTGTTTGATAAATCAACTTCCATTCATTGACAGCTACAACTTCAGTCTTTGATGGAGACCTTAACTGCAACAGAACCTCACTACATCAGATGTGTAAAACCAAATAATGTCCTGAAACCTGCAATATTCGAAAATTCCAATATCATTCAGCAACTAAGATGTGGTGTGAGTATAAGTTGGTCAACAATCATCTCTAGATTGTTATGTCTATTTCTCATTAAAATATAGCTGCCATTGTTTTCAAATACTGACTTGATTTCTTTTAGGGTGTTCTTGAGGCTATCAGGATCAGCTGTGCAGGATATCCTACCAGACGCACTTTTTATGATTTTCTAAATCGTTTTGCTGTTCTGGCTCCAGAAGTTTTAGAAGGAAAGTAAGTTTTATTTTGCCTCATACATACTGAAGACTGAAATTCTTTTGTTTGATTTTTGTGGTGCGTATGGTTCTAGTTGATATAGAAGGTAATGATGATATTTTCCATGTCTCTACAGTTATGATGATAAGGTGGCTTGCCAAATGATTCTTGATAAAAGGGGATTGAAAGGATACCAGGTAATTTTTTATTGTTTTAAAAGTCTAAGCTTCTGGCTGTGACACTTTGGGAAAAAAAATTGTCTCTATTTTTATATGCTATTGAGTTTAAATCCTGCTTGCTTCCATCTTTGGTAAAAGGTGTGTAGTGTGTTGGTTTGATATACATAGTTGGATCTGTTTCCTTAAGTAAGAAATTTTCATTTTGTTTAATCCAATGTTCATACCAAAATTCTTTAGTCTACTTATTTCCAATAATATCTGTCTTTTTATAGCTTTACCTTTAGTGAGATTTTAATGAGTTCATATCATTGCACGGTGCTGGTATTCAGTTGTGTTTTTATTGTAAAACATTTTGTGAACTTTCTGTATGTTGTCTTGTTCATTTGGTGGAACTATACTTGCTTTATTTTTCTTTGTAAATTCTTTATCAATTATATAAGTAATGTTGCAGATAGGCAAGTCAAAAGTTTTTCTCAGAGCTGGTCAGATGGCTGAGTTGGATGCTAGAAGAACAGAGGTGCTTGGAAATGCTGCTAGAACTATCCAACAACAAATTCGTACATTTATTGCTCGTAAAGAGTTCATCACATTGCGGAAAGCTGCTATTATGTTCCAAACTCATTGGCGAGGTATCTTTTATCTCAATTTCCTCTGCTGGTAGTTGGTTTTAGTTTTTCTTACAATTTTTCTTTTCTCTTTTCTTTTGGGAATAAGGAGTAAGAGTATATCATTAAATCATTCTCTGGAAAGCTTGTTAATGAAAAAAGCTCAAGAACTTGAACCCATGTTAAAGTTCATGAAAGTTCAATTTACACTATTTCGCTGAAAGCAGTAAAGAATGAAGAAGAATTATGTGCTAATATCCGACTGAATTAAGTTTTTGAATAACTTGTAGCATAAAAGAGTTCCCTATTGGATACGATGCGAGCTAGGTGAATTCTGATGTTTTTGAATGTGATTATGATTACTTTTGCATGTTCTTCATTGCTTAAAAAGTAAATACTTTATACACAAAAGCCTAGTATTGATGAAAAGTAAATAATTTATACCCAAACAAAGATGAAAAATAAAAGCAAATTGTGGGGAATGATGTCAGAAAATGTCTAAGAATGCAGTTGTTTAAAAATCATAGTTTCTTAGAGTAGTGTTGATCAAATCACTGTGTTTTTCTGGCTTGTTTACCTTGCCTCAGAATTTTGTGTCTTCTCCAATTTATTGTAGGTAAAATGGCCTGCAATCTGTATCAGCAGATGAAACGGGAAGCTTCAGCCCTGAAGATCCAGAAGTATTTCAAGCGATACAATGCCATGAAATCCTACTTATCACTATGGTCATCCGCAATTATGTTGCAGACTGGCTTGAGGGCAATGGATGCACGTAATGAACTTAGATTCCGGAAGCAAACTAAAGCTGCCATTTGCATCCAGGTACCACTAGTTTTCAGTTGAGCAATGATAGACTTATTTTTGTTCTGTTTTTTCCATTTTTCCCCAGAATGGTTTCTTTATTAAATAGATTAAGAAGAGAAATAACTTTGTTCTGGTAATTGATCTTTTGTAGGTACACACCTTTAATCTATGAATTTGTATTTATTAAAATGTGGAAATTGTTTTCTTGATAACTATGCTCATGGGCGGTTTCCAGGCACATTGGCGCTGTCACCGAGATTGTTCATATTATAAGTGTCTTCAAAAGGCTATAGTTGTTTCCCAGTGTGGCTGGAGATGCAGAGTAGCTAGAAGAGAGCTCAGGAAACTCAAAATGGTATTTTCTATATTTCGTTTTTTGTTTTACTCAATGCAATCTGGTTTATGGTTGTCTAAGAGAAAGTAGGGCAACTGCTGACCTTTGGTTCAAAATTGTATAGGCTGCAAAGGAAACAGGGGCTCTTAAAGAAGCAAAGGACAAATTAGAAAAGCGAGTGGAGGAACTTACATGGCGTTTGCAATTGGAAAAGCGATTAAGGGTAGTAATTCTTCTTTTCCATCTTTTAGCACTAAGATATTCAATCAGAGACATTTACAAATTAAAAAATTTGTACTTTTTAAATATTTATGTGTATTTACAGTTTACAATGTGTACTATTATTTTATTTTGTACAGTTTCTTTTTATGATTTGGCCTTTAATGAGACTGAGTTAATTCTGTTTTTGGAAAACAGACCGATCTTGAGGAGGCAAAAGCCCAAGAAATTTCCAAGTTGGAGGATGCATTGCACACAATGCAATTACAAGTAGAACAAGCAAACCTCTTGGTCACTAAAGAACGAGAGGCAGCGCGAAAAGTAATAGAAGAAGCACCTCCAGTCATTAAGGAGACTCCTGTTATAATACAAGATACAGAAAAGGTTGACTTCTTGACAATTGAAGTTGAGAGGCTGAAGGTAGAGCTGCTACTATGTAGGAGGATAAGTACAGTCTGCTTAACCTATGTTTGGAGTTTAGAATCCAGTAACTAAGGAAAAAATGAAAGGATAAGATTTTCTTGACATGTTTGACTGTGAGAGAAAATGAAACATTACTTGTCTAGAATGTCACCACATAAAAATGAAAAACAGAGTGATAATATGACTTATTTATAATGGCAATCCAAACCAACGAGGAAACTATATGAGGACTAGGAAATCCTAAATAATATAAAATTTAATATGAAATCGTAAGTTATAATTAAAGCCCTATTAAACACCTCATATGATATAAAACCTCCGTTGGAAGAGTATTGTCCTTAATATGATTGCTCAGAGCAAGAAAGAGACAATATATGCCATTGAAATGAGTATGAATTCAAAGATGCAGCAATTGATGCTTCCGATAATCAAAATGGATTTTGTATGTTTTTCGGGCCAACTATTGCTAGTATAATAAATTATTTGTCTATGGGAACCATATATGATGAAGTATTTTCCCCACTTGTATAGGCATTGCTTATGTCAGAAACACAAAAAGCTGAAGATGCAAAGCAAGCTTATGCTACTGAGCAGGCCAAGAATGAGGAATTGACTAGAAAGCTTGAAGCTGCAGAGAAGACTGTGGATCGGCTTCAAGATTCAGCACAGAGGTTTGAAATAAAGCATGCATTACAGAATCATAATGTTCACCTGAACATATTGCTAATTATGCAAATTACCTCAGCAAATTTGAACCAGTGGTTCTTGTTCTTGAACAATATGGATGATATATATAGTATATTGTGCTTCCACTATGAAGCTTATAATGGATCCTTCATTTAAAACTTGGGGAAAAATATGTCAAGTCATGTACTAGCAAAGAGCCTTTTAAGTTCAGAATTCTGTTTATTGTATCATATAAAAAATTAACAAAATGTTGAATTTTTCCAAATCATTTCTCCTACCTGTGATTTAGGTTTGAAGAGAAGCTATCTAATTTGGAATCAGAGAATCAAGTACTACGACAACAAGCCCTTGCCATATCACCAACTGGAAAAACTTTATCTGTGAGACCGAAGACAACCATCATTCAGGTTCATAGAAAGAGAAGTTTATGTTTGTAATGCAACAAATTTTAATGGTATAGTTTTCAACTCATTGTAATGACTAAGGAAAATATACCTTTACCTGTTTTAACAAATTGCAGAGGGCTCCAGAGAATGGGATTATTCACAATGGTGTAATGAGGAAAGCATCGGTAAGATGAATCTGCAGCTATGACACATGTCATCTTGAGGTTAATTTTGTGTCTGTGCTTCATCAGTTTTAAGTGTTTCAGGATTCAATGATATCTGTAAGTAATTCTCACACGACTGAAACTGAAGAAATGCCCCAGAAATCTCTTAATGAGAAGCAACAGGTAAACAGTTCTTCATAAGTATATGGAACACATGTAAATGCCCAATGTTCAGTTGAGATGTATTATTATTATTTTTATTTTTCCATTTCAAAGTGAGAATAACTACAATTTTTTAATGGGATCTAACTGCAATTTTTTAATGGGATGGAATTTAATTATTTTTATTGTTTGGTTTTTAACTGAGATCTAACTCGGTGCAGGAGAACCAAGACCTCCTCATAAAGTGTATTTCGCAAGATTTAGGTTTCTCTGGGGGTAGGCCAGTGGCCGCTTGTCTTATATATAAATGCCTTCTGCACTGGAGTTCATTTGAGGTCGAAAGAACCAGTATTTTTGACCGTGTCATTCAAACTATAGGTGCAGCACTAGAGGTATTCATAGGTCATTATTTTGTTGTAAAATTGACTTTATGGGTTTTACTTTTGTTTTTTATGATTTATGTTTGAAAACAAGTCAGGAGTCAGATAGTTGATTTTGAGTATTGTAAAATGCATTTGTTTAAGCTGCCACTGATGTATGATTCATACTACTGAAGGTCCAGGATAACAGTGATGTGTTATCGTATTGGTTGTCTAATTCATCCACATTACTTTTGCTCCTTCAACGCACACTGAAAGCAACAGGAGCAGCTAGCTTAACTCCACAGCGTCGAAGAATGTCATCTTCTCTATTTGGGAGGATGTCTCAAGTAAGATAGAAATCTTTATTTTATTAGAATATATACCTTGTCCATGCTGTTTCAATAAGTTTATTTTCTCTTTTGTGATTGATATCAACATTAGGGGCTTCGAGCATCTCCCCAAAGTGCCGGTTTCTCTTTTCTCAGCGGTCGGATACTCGGTGGACCAGATGAATTCCGACAAGTTGAAGCCAAATATCCTGCTTTACTTTTTAAACAGCAACTTACAGCATTCCTTGAGAAGATATATGGAATGATAAGAGATAATTTGAAAAAAGAGATCTCCCCAATGCTTGGTTTATGCATCCAGGTAACTTCTATAATGTAATACATTGATAAGTTATTTTCTCTGTCTTTTTGCTCTAATTATTAACAAATCCTTTCCCCACTTGAAAATGATGCTCTTGTTGGCCAATGCTCCACTTAGACTACCTTTTCATATAATTTCTTATCTAATATGTCAATAATGTTACCTCTGTCTTGAGAGCTAATCTGAAAAACGAGTAAAGTTACTAGGCTGTGTAATACTATTATGACTTTGCTATGTTATCCTAATTTGGTCAATGTTTTTTTTTGTTGTTCCTACTACGATGAAGGCACCTAGGACATCCCGGGCTAGTATGGTGAAGGGGCGTTCACAAGCTAATGCTGCGGCTCAACAAGCTTTAATTGCTCATTGGCAGAGCATTGTGAAAAGCCTAAATAACTACTTGAAGACAATGAGGGCCAACTTTGTGAGTATAACTTTTAAATATGTGCCATATGTACTATCATTTCCTTTCGAACACGGCAAAACTCTGAACAATATTGTTGCCTTCCAGGTCCCTTCATTCTTGGTCTGCAAAGTGTTCACTCAGATATTTTCATTCATCAATGTTCAGCTATTTAACAGGTAAAACACCCTTTTGTTTTTGGCAGTGCATCTTTGCTTTAAGCATGCCGTATCTCAGGCTAAATTTGGTGATCATTTTAATTTCAAATATGCAGCCTCCTTTTGCGTCGTGAATGTTGTTCATTCAGCAATGGGGAGTATGTCAAAGCAGGGTTGGCTGAGTTGGAACAGTGGTGTCATGGTGCAACTGAGGAGGTGCTCAGTTCATTTTTTTTTGGTGTTTATGTTCTCTCTATCTCAGACAAGGTTTAATACATGGTTTATATTCAGTTTGTAGGCTCTGCATGGGATGAACTGAAGCATATCAGACAAGCTGTTGGCTTTCTGGTATGATCATTTATCTGTTCTTTCTATTTTTAGATTGTCATCGATTTCCTATGTATTGCTTATATAGCCGTTTTTTTTTCCTACTCAATTAGGTCATACATCAGAAGCCCAAAAAGTCTTTAAAGGAGATTACAAATGATCTTTGCCCAGTAACTAACTCACCCTCTCTCTCTCTCTCTCTCTCTCTCTCTCTCTCTCTCTCTCTCTCTCTCTCTCTCTCTCTCTCTCTCTCTCTCTCTCTCTCTCATCTGGGTGCTCATGTATTCCTCACTGCTTGTTTCAGGTGCTCAGCATACAGCAATTATACAGAATCAGTACAATGTATTGGGATGACAAATATGGTACACACAGTGTATCTTCAGAGGTAAGTGGATGCTTACCAATCATTTGAATTTTGTCTATCTTCAATTCCCTTTGATGGCCTTCTGGAAATGGAAAGCTAAATTTTACTCCAAATCCTTTACTTTTGCAGGTTATTTCAACTATGAGAATTATGATGACTGAGAACTCAAACAATCCTGCAAGTAGTTCTTTCCTGTTGGATGATGACTCAAGGTAACCACTCCCAAAACTGAATGCTTTTGATATCACTTTGTCCATGACATTGCCATGTTTCTTCCAAATGCAGCATCCCATTTTCTGTGGATGACATTTCCAAGTCCACAGACCGAATGGAAGTTATTGATATTGATCCTCCACCTCTCATTCGAGAAAACTCAGGCTTCAGTTTTTTGTTACAACGCTCAAATGATTGATTGCTCTTGAAAACTCTCTTTTCCACCTACTTACCTGTGCATATACGTCATTTCCTTTTGTTCAGTGTGTATATTAGGTGTTATGTCTTTCCCAGGCTAGTCTATGTTGTGTTCAGGTTCATCTTTATTCGAAATTTGTTTGCATTTTAGGTTCTAAGTTAGACATCTTTACAATCAGGGCTTTACCAAAGTTGTAATATTTATTGATTTTTTTTCTTTTTGTCTGTTTCTTAACCTTTTGATTGTAGATTTGTGACAGGAGCCGTATTTTTTTTTGGCTAATGTCTCTTGTACCTAAGTTCATGTAATATACTAATATGTACATAGGCTTTTCTGCTGTTATGACTCTTTATTTAAGACACATACTTGGAAATTCTTAATCAACAAATATTGTTCTTGCTTTTCTTGTGTTGCTCGTGCTTTTAAACATTAAAACAGTCCTAATTTCTTATTATTTGAAGATTTATTGGTTTTTAAGTTCCTTTTTCCCTTTCCAAACTTTTTTTTCCCACCCTAACTTGATATCCGAGTTCTGATCCTTTAGGATTTGTTTGATATGTGAGATCTGCGGGATTAAACTGGACTGGATTATTTGAATTATTTTCCGATCAAATTTGGCCAAATTTTAAACAGCTTATTTAATTGGGTTGGATTTAAGCTGGTGTGGTCCATTCCCGATCATCTTGCATTTGGAATGGGCTGTTAAAGTATTGTAGGATGGATTATTGAGATATTTCTTTCAAATTTGTATTATAATATATTATTTATTGTGCATTTGATGTATAATTGTTTTAGTTTGTATAGTATATGCATGACTTTAGGCTATGTTTGGCAGTTTGTATTAGCTTGTAGAGGGATGTATTGTATTAGCTTTCCTTAATGTTATGTTTGAAAATTATTTTAATAAAGCTGAGTATATTAGCAGTACATTTGAAATTCGGTGTAGAATAAAATGTAGAGGAGAGGCTTTTTTTTTTGTTGTTCTCCTTTTTCCCAATCTTCTTCTTCTTCTACTTCCCAATTTTTTTTCTTGGACCCATCTATTGAGATGTATTTTGGGTTTCTATGGTCTTGTTACCAGCTAGAAAAATAAGACTTTTAGGATTAATTTTATATGTGAAAATACATATAAAATTATTCAATGCCGTAAATTACAGGTGTACATTTGAACATGAAAAAAAGAAATTTTTGTAATTAAAAAGAAATTTGATTAAAAACAGAAATAAAAGTAGTACTGGGTTGTTTAAGAAAACCGAAAAACCCCCCGATCTTTCAAATTTTACTGGTGACCAAAGAGTGATCGGTCATTTTGGTTGTTGGTCGGTTGCCTCTTCTCTTAAAATATATATAATAATATGTATATATATTTAATTTTTTAATTATTTAATTAAGT